>APFE031636110.1:85116-105014 GCA_000404065.3 Pinus taeda
GGGGGGGGGGACAATGATTTGGGGGCGAGAGATAGATGGAGGTTGGAGATAAGGGATAGAGAGGAAGGAAGATAGAGATGAGGAGAGATAAATCAAATTGGAGAGGGAAGGAGAGGGGGAGAACAAGGAAACATAGTGGGAGGAACGTGGAGAGAGAGAGGGGGTGACAAGGGAGTCATGTAGAGAGAGTGAGGGAAAGAGGAGAGTGGGAGGGATAGAAAAAAGGATATAAATAGAGAGGGAGCGAAGAGGAAGAGAGGGAGAGAGAGAGAGTGTATGTTTGGGGGCTGAGATAGAGAGAGGGAATAAAAAAGAGACAAAAATACAAATATAGATATTATATAGTATTATATAACCAACCTTGACCCATATTAACCCTATAACTATCAAGTATCGAGAGGGATCCAATCTCTTCAAGAGCAAACATTTCCTCAAGTTTTGACTAGAAAAGAAGGTTTGCACCTCGAGAGATTGGATCCCTCTTGATGCTTAATAGATCAGGGGTTAAGATGGATTTAGGTTGGTTAATATGAAATTTAGTTTTTACTTGATATTATAGTCTCAAAAATTAAAATTGCTCTTCAAATTAATTTCAAATTGGAACTAGATCCAATTAGATTCAATGAATATATTTTTGAAAAATACATAAACTATGTTTTTAATTAAAAAATATATTTTTAAAATTACAAATTATTAGAGATAAATGATGCAAAGTTGGCTCACCTATACACCATGTGAGGATGAAGAAGTGTTTAAGGAAGGATAACCTTTCATAAAATCTTTAAAAGCCTTTCAATCCCCTATCACTTGTAAGTTTAGATTGCTTGACACAATTAAGATGACTAACATAAAAAACCGATTCATATTATTGTAGTACTTGTTAGGTAGTTGTATTTTTATTATTAGACTAAATTAGTCATTCATGTTAGTAATTTTTAGTTGTATTACTTATTAGCTAGTCACATATTTTAACCCACGACTAAATTAGTGATTTATGTTAGTTGTTTTTAGTTCAGTCACTTAATATTGCTCATTTTTTGTAGTATTTCAGTTGGAAAAATTGTGGTGACTAACATTTTTAGTCAACTAGTCACTAATTTCTCATTTTCTTCTAGTGGTAGAAATGTAGCAAGACATACCTACCTACTAAGCAATCAATAAATCAAGTGTGTAGTTAAGATATGTATATTAATTCAATTGATAAAAATTTTAAATGACAATTATTGATTGAATGGTGTTATTGAGCACATAACTAATTGTACAGAGGTGGTTTTTGATGTACGCAATCTATACAGAGAACAAACACAGACATAATTTTATAAATTTTCAAGTTGTATATTGTATATCGTATGAATGCTTACAGAGAACCAGATATGTGTAGGAGAACCGCGAATATTAATGCCTTTGATTGGGCAAAGATTGTACTATGTGGAGTACATAGTATGTGTGGGAAAGTAGTTGCGTAGAGATTTTATTTTAAAGCTATGACTCTTTGTGAAAGAATGGATACGTTCGAAAAGAATGACAAGTGCATATGGAACTTAATGTTAAACTATTATTGTTAATATTTTATGATTATTATTTTTCATTGTGCAAATATTTGACAGTGAAGAACATGGGATATGTTTGTCGATTTCCAAAACAAATCTTTGCTGAATATTTCCTTGAGCAAAGATAATTTTGAAATTCCCAGATCATATGTTGTGTAAATGTTTACAAAGGACAGGGAATGTGCGGGAGAATGACGGATATGACTATGTTTTGTCATGTAGAGATTTTAATGTGTGGAGCACGAACTATGTACAGGAAAGAAGTTGAGCAAGTGTGTTAAGATATGGCATGTGCAAAATAAAACTGGACGAAATGAAGATTCCACTAAAATATTAGCAAAATATCATATTAGTCTAGTGTTTACTTTGTTGTTATTGCGAACAACAAATATGCGTTGTTTAATACTAAAATTTTAGCAACAAAATCTTTTCGTGTCAAGTAAGGTGAAACTCTCATTGAAATCTTTATCCACACAATGAAATTCCTTTCCACTTCCACACAAATGCCTAACTTGAAACATACTCACAAATATGAACTTCTAGATTCTTTACAACTGAAATATTATTAATAATATAAGCATAACATATGTATTTTTAAAACTAAGATATATAATCAATTGAATTGCAATAGTGTGAATTATTTTAAGTTAAAATAATATTAATAATCTAAACATAGACAATGTTACTAAGAAAATATGTGTTATTTTGATATAAAATACTAGCAATATATGCCTTTTTTGGGAGATCTGTACACTAAAATATTCATTTGCATAAAATATTGTTTACTAAAATTTTAGCAATAAAATAATTTAACGTTATTGTGGAGAGATACTTTTACAAATTTCCAAATCATATATCATATATCATATGAATTTTGTGTGAGGATTTTACTGTGTAGAGTACAAACTACGTGCACAAAAGAAATTGAGCAAGCATGTCCAAATATAGCCTGTGCAGAAGAAATGTGGATGAAATATGGATCCCACTAAAATATTAGCAAAAATATCATATAGGTATAGTGTTTTATTTTGTGCTATTGCAAACAAGAAATATTCATTTTTTAATACTAAATTATTAGCAGTAAATTTCTTTAGTGCTAAGTGTCGTGAAATGCACCTTGAAATCTTTCTTCCTACAATAGACTTCTTCCGCAGTTCCACACAAATTGCTAATTTTAAACATATTCAAAATTACAAACATATACATTATGTTGGACACCTAATCCTCAATGGGTTAGGTTGGAAGCCGAATGGACAAAAGGAGTCCAAGAGACCTTGGGATGTGAAACCCAACGGTCACAACATGTACTATAAATGTAATTCATTTGTTAATAAAAATCGTACTCTCATGTTTGATCTTTCATATTCTTTCTGCCATGTGTGTGTTTAACATGGTATTTGAGCAAGCGATCTCCTGCCCTGCTCAAATATGAGCCACTTGTTTTCTGTGGCCTTTCTTACATGTAAGTCCTATACATTCATATAATTGTCAGTGCTGCTATTATGGATGTAACGCACATTCCAACAATCTGAAAATAGAGGCCTGGGTATTTTAAGAGTCTGTCAACTCTGCAAAACTTGCCTACCATTCTCACTCGAACCTCAGCCTATCGCTCTCCCCACCGGTTAACATACTAGAGTCCGCTGGTCGCTCTGCGCTAACCATACAAATGATGGCCCATACAATTACTATCTCGGCTCTGCATTAACCATCGTTTCTCCTGCGCTCTCTGTTTCTCCTGCCCTATCAGAACCTTGCTATTCTAAGCCCGTAATTGTCTAAGTCACTGTATTATTCTCTGCGATGACCTGTCGGTTTCTCATCTTTCTCGGCGTATCTTATCTCTGCTTCAGAAATAGGTTGTGACTCTTTGCAAGCTACTGTATCAAATTATTTTAAGTATTTTATCATTGAAATACCATCAGCTGTGGGTCTCAGACTTTGATAAAATCCTTCACCTGCATTGGCTCCATTGCCCACTTTCATCTGGTTCTAGCGGGTAAAGGCTTCTGTCCAACGAAAGCTTATTTTTACTGGAATGTTCTCAAATCAAAATTTCCAAACTGTGCCAAAAAAAGGAGTACTGGAATACTTTGAAATTCATGCCATGCCGATTCGGGATATCTAAGAAATTACACAGATTTTCCATCCTTTCTGTGCGTATATTGGGCAGTGAATTTGAATGCGGGAAGATGACGCAGGCATGGGTGCAATGGGATAGAACTTCATTCTCTGCCTTCATTTCTACTGAAATCTCAATCCTCTAATATTTATTTCCTACTGTGATCTCTTCTAGGATTTTAGATTTGGATAAGAATCTTCATGGCCACATATGAGTTGCGTTTCAGCGAAAGCCTTCCTTTGGTGTTTGAGTTTGTATAGGATTATGATTTCTGATATGTGTTTTCATAGAAATCTTTAATTTCCCTATTGGGTATGTTAGAAAAATTTTATTTTCCCATTGGGTATGTGAGAAACCAGAACGCACCAAATATTTGATTGATCGCTGCTATAGAATACGTGAGTTCATAGCCATATTCTTTGAGCCGATCTTCAAGAATGGCAAAGGAAACTTCATTCTGTTTGTAGATTTGGTTGTAGTGGGTGAGAAGCTTTCGAAAGGAGAAAGGAGATTGTATCGATGGTCATCAACTCCAGTCCTTCTACTTGCTGATTTGTTAATTGTAAACGACGGTTTGATCCCTCTGAGGATGAATTTGATGATGAACCCAGTGGAATTGGTGGGCGCTGCATGGAATCCTTGAGATCATTGCACATTAACTGAAGATGATCACAGAAGCTACGAAGCTTGTCTACTATATCTAATAGGAGGGGATTATTTCGCTTGTTGTAACGAGGATTCAGTTGGACGATTGAAAATTTACCAGCAAGGAGATTTTAAGGTTATATGCGAATTCTCCTTGGGTTGCACTGAGGGTGAATTAAGTCCATCTACATTTGAGAGACATGCTGGACGTGAAAATGCAAGAAAATGGAAAAATAATATTTGGATTATCATTGGTGGTAAAAAATTCTCATTGTCAAAGACCATGCTACTGAAATATTAGAGTAATGGACCAAGGAATAGTAGAGGCCACCCGAAAGGTCATAACAAGCAATCTTATCACCGTGATGAATTTGTCTGTTGTAGCAAATGCAATAAAGAACGAAGATTAAGGCTGAGATCCAAAGAGGAATGTCACATTTATCATGATGCTTGTAGAAATCTGAGTTGGGAGTGTGTTGATCTACGTTATGACAAAATCACTTGTGAACAGGATGAGGAGAGAGTGAGCCACAAAGCACATAGAGGACGCACAAATGTTGTTGCTGGAAAATCAGCCTCACCACTATGCAATGAAATTGTTCCCTTGAATTCCTCCTTCAGAACATTGATGCAGTTCTCAGAACGTACAGTGTGATGGACAAAGCTAAAAAAAAGCATTGGATAATCTATGTGCAGAGATGCCAAACGATCAAGAGTTGATAGAGGCATTATAATTTTGTCACCAGTTTCCAGCTGAGGCTTATTAATAAAAGAAGTCGGAACAACGGAATTCGCATCTGTATTGCTAAGCTATCAGCGATCGTGTCGAAACATAATGTTGGGTATGGTACATTGGTGTGCTTAAACAATAGCCATTTCTATGAGATGATTAAATTCATTTTCTAAGCACTAGTCCATCTACTTGTTTCTTGCACACAATGCCTGGTTTATTCGCTCATGTCTTATGGTCCAGTGTCCTACTTCTACTGGTGCATATGACCTCTGGTTAGTATGCTTTCAAGGAAGCAGTGTATGGTATGAAAGAAAAGGTTGAATGTTGAATGTTGAATGGTGAAGCTTTATTCCAACATTGTATTTTTGAGTTATTTGAAACAAACAAGTTTTAAAATCGTAAGATATCATTTCAGAAATCCATCGCTGCAGCGCATTGTTTGCTCTTGATATTTGGATATTGCACCACTCTTACATTTGGTGTTTGTGCAAGTCTTTCTGTAACATTCAAATACATCGTATTTTCAAGAAAGTTAGCAATTCTTTATTTGGTTTTGAGAGTACATTTGGATTCAAGAATTTAAACCTTTGGAAAATGGTTAGATTTGATGATGTATTAGAGTTACTGAATACACTAATACATTCCACTATTGGTGGGATCGTAAATGTCAGCAAAGACACTCTCTGTGACATTCAGACCTGCCTGCATAATGCACATGAAAAGATCGATTTTTTGTAGCTTGAATCACAGCTACAACAAGAAGAGCTACATCAAAATAGACATCATTCTGAACCTGTTTCTGTTCAGAACATTGAGACAGCAACCCATCAGCAACAAGTCAATAATGTTACAGTACCCGACAAAGCAGCAAGGTTACATGCAGATGCAGAGGTTCAGCTTGCACTTCCCAAGCCCATCATCAGACCTTGGGAAGAGCTTGTCCACAACAAGCACAGAACTGGTCTTGGATATGACAAGGACTTGTCCTTTCATATTCCAGACTACTCAAAGCCCATCCAGTTTCAGAGTGTTGGATTCATTCATGACAGTTCACCTGCTCCTCATGACAGTTCAACTTCAGTTGTTCCAGACTCTGCCCCTCTTCCACAACAACAACAACAACAACAGATTGTGAAATTCCAACACTGTGACTAAGTTGTCCATTTGAAAGATCACTGTTTTGATCTTCACGTATGTAAGCATTGTCATAAAATCACCCATTCTTCACACAGATGCTTCAGAAATAAACATCCTGCAAGAACAAAGATTCATCTTGGATGGATCTCTTCTTGGCAATGGGCATCAACAGCCAAGAAGACATTCCAAAGACATGTCAGAACTTGTTCCAAAGTATTGAATAGTCTTGCAGTTGAGTTTTCTCCATCATCTGACCTTGTATCTGACAAGGGGAAATGATGGTCATCTACAAGCTTCAAAGTCACATCAAGCGAGCCTGAGCCACAACCTGCCATACCAGTTTCAGAGTTGTAGCCAGAGACAAATATGCCCGTGAACATGCCTTCCGTTGGCAATCTGGGACACCTCGTCTAGCAGAAGACTTCAGCTTCTTGCCAGTTTTGGAAGAATTCCAGGAACAAAATTGAGAACACTTCCTCTAGAAGAAGACTCCATCTTCTTGCCAGTTTTGGAAGAGTTCCAAGAATTGCATTAAGCATTCCAGAGTTGTTGGTCATCCTTAAACCATCACAGGTTGAGACTTCCCTTTTTTAGGTTGAAGTTCTACCTTTTATGCCTGGTGAGACCTCCCTTTCATGGTTGAAGGTTTCCCCCTTTAAAACAATAAGATCAATTCCTCTAGCAGAAGACTTCAGTTTCTTGCTAGTTTTGGAAGAGTTCCGAGAACTGCACTAAGTGTTCCAGTGTTGCTGGTCATCCTTAAACCACCGCCTTTTATACCAACATTTCAGAGAGCACATTCAGCATAGTGTTGCCATGCATTTTTGTACATTTTGTATTACATCTCTCTTCTTGGTCTCATACATAACCCTTTGGATTAAGGGGGGGAATGTTGGACACCTAATCCTCAATGGGTTAGGTTGGAAGCCGAATGGACAAAAAGAGTCCAAGAGACCTTGGGATGTGAAACCCAACGGTCACAACATGTACTATAAATGTAAATCATTTGTTAATAAAAATCATACTCTCATGTTTGATCTTTCATATTCTTTCTGCCATGTGTGTGTTTAACACATTATTTACAACTAAAATATTATTAATAATATAAGAATAAACAATATTATTGACAAAATATAAAGTTTTATTACTAACATATATAATCAATTGAATAACAATAGTATGCATTATTTTCAAATAAAATATTATCAATAATCTAAGCATAGACAATATTATTGACCAAATATGCATTATTTAATACTAAACTATTAACAATATAAGCCCTTTGAGCTAGGTGGGATAATCCACACATTAAATGCTTCCTCCACAAAAGATAGTTCTCCAATACATGCGCACATATGCCTAGTTTGACACATATTCAGAAATATGAAGATAAGCATTATTTACACTTACAATATCACTAATGATATCATTTCTTGTCATAATAAAAGATGGTCACAGATAACTACACATTTGCAAGCCTTGTGAATGTTGCCTACATCTTAGAAATCAACAGGCACCAAACAAGGGGGTCAAACTTGCTGGTGGCCTCTGCGTGGTTCAATCCCTTCAATAACAAGGTGAAGCACCTCCTCCACATTTATATTGATGCGTCCGTCTTTAGCACCATTTTCATCTTCTATCCAATTTGTAGAAAATTTTAACAGGCCTAACATAGAAGGTGAGCAAGGTGTTGGCCTTGGATCTTTATCTGCAACTTCTAAGTATCGATAAATTAGCTCTATAGTGGTTATAGCTCTATATGTTCTTTTCTTTACTTGAGGGCTTATGAGATTTTAAAACATCAATTACAAGTTTAATTTTGTGAAGAATTATCACAATTAGGAAAAGGTATGCCTCTCGTGGCTCACATCCCAACTGTACATCAACATTCCACACTCCTGCACAATGGACAATTCGCGCACTCTCACCTCCATCTAACGAAGGAAAGTTCAAGCATGTTAATGATCATATTATCTCTAAGATTGAAGAAGTTTGGAGCTAACTAGCATTGTAAAATAATATTGTATACGTCGATCTGTTACTAAAATATTAGCAATTAAATCCTTTAATATCAACATATTTATCAATTAATAACAAGGCCTACCCAAAGGAGTAGGGTTTTTTCTGTGGGTTTGTGGCAGAGATTTGCTGTGAAATGCAACACAAATGTGTTTGTGCTATATTATAAGCATATGTGTTTTCTATTGACAATAAAAAAAATCGGAAAATGAGTTATGTACAAGAAATCATCGTATATGTTGAGCATTTTATTGTGCAAAGCTTTTACTATCCTAAGCTTTTATATTCGAAACATTGCTAGGTAATAATGAAATTAGAATGTAATATTTTTAGAAAATTAAACTCTTAATGTTCACTTGTTATTATTGTTATTTTTTGCTTTGTCAGAGATTTGATTGTGCGAAACACAAGGTATGTATGTTGATTCGCTAAATACATGCTTGCATTAATCACAAAGAAAAATAACTAATGATTTACTTTTACAAATAATCGTTTAATGTTAAAATTTTGAAAAAACATTAATACTCTTCACAATTGGGCTATAGAATCTAGTCTAAACTTATATGCTTTCTTAACAAGGAAAAACAAACGATGTATATTCATCTAGGAACATGCGACATTGATTCATTTTTTTATTTTTTAAAGACATTTAAATATTCGTAGTCCACATTATTTTTTCCTATTATTATTATTATTACAATTTCTTCTATCTACCTATCCAACTGTCTTAAATGTCTAATACATATGTTTTATAGTCATATGCTAATGTCACAATACTACTTACTACTTTTCATTGTGTTGTCTATAGAAGCATTTCGAAGGTGTTGATCATGCAATCATTTTAGGATACATGTTACAAGCACAAGTTAGAAGAGTTGGTTACAAATAGAATTCTCGCATGGGTTGTACATTGTACACTGTGTGTGACTATCATTTAGAACGAAACTACAAAACATATATTACTAGTGACAATCCTCTCGTAACGATATACAAAGTTTAAATACTATATGATATTTAAATACTACATGATTCCAAAAAAAAGTCACAAAATAAAAAATATCTAAACAAAATCAACTTTAAGAGAAACAATAATATTCAAGATGATGTCATACCCAAGGGGAGAATATTTTTGGAGGGAAAAGAAGAAAACTACTTTCTTTAATCATAGTTTTGATTTATCTCTTTGTAGATTTGCTCAAATTTGAAATGTGTACACTCGTTAAATGTTGAACTTTATTTTGGATCCAACAACTGTTCACTATGCATACATTTGAGTAGTTCCACTCCAAGGTAAATTAAAAATACATGAAAAATGTGTTCCAAACACATATTTTTATCTATTTTAATTTTCTCTCAGTGTCAATCTACTCAAAAGTAAGCATAGTGGGCACTTGTTGGATGAAAAGTCAAATTCCACATCTAACCACTATACACACCTAAAATTTGAGTAAATCTACAAAAAAATAAGTCAATAACATGATTAAAAAACTATAATTTTCTTTTTTTTTTTCTTTCAAAAATTCATAATTCTTATTTTATTATTATTAAATATTATTTTTCTTAAAAATCACATTTTAAACCTTAAAATTCCCATAATATTTTTTTTTGTTTTGGCATACATAAACTTATGAGCTTATGTAGTGCATTTCAAACAATGTCTGCATAGTTTTGTTACGGTACCATTGAAGACAATAAAAATATACATGTTATATTTAACTTTTTTGCCCATTATAGTTAATTTTACATTATAATATATTGAAGCATGGTTGTTCATGTCGTAACTATACATCTTTACAATTATTACATCAAAGTGACATAAAAATTCCACTTGTTAAATTCGAATATATTAGAATATTAGATCAACACAACTTGTGAAAGCATGATGGGAGTTTAATATTAAATCCAAACTCCTCACATACATATATATAAATTAATTGAATTCAAGTTTAGTTGTAAATTTTAAAATGAAAGTGCCCATTAGAGGATAAGAACCCATTTGCATGCCTATCCATGAATGGCATGGTTTCTATATACACATTATATAACACCATGCAATGGAATTTTCACGGAGAGATGGTCAACAATATTTCGTATGGGATTGAAGCACTCAACACCATTGCTTATAGGGATTGAAATACTTACGGTCAGTGACAAATAAAATTAAAATGTCATTTTTTTTTCCATGAGTAGCTTATATTTTCAGATTATTAAAATTTATTTAGTACGATTTTAAAGAGCCTTTAAACTTAGGTCATGATAAAATGATTAATAATTAATATGAAAAATGAGATCTTAACTTCTTAAGACGCCTTGCTAGTGTAGGGTATTAAAAAACAATCTATATTAATCAGAAATAAGCTTGGACTTACTTCAAAAGTATAATATCAAATTATAACATCTACTACATTTAAAAAAGAGTAAAAGTATTCGTGTTCTTCGTTTGAACCATCTCACCCATTTAAAACATGATGTTTGCTAATTGTGTCTACCCAACATCAAAATCTGGAACGGAAACAGAATTTCATTTAAAGGATTTATTTATTCATGGACGTGCAGACTTTACAGACAAAGATGTTCAACGCCAAATGCCAATCTTTTTTATGCTTGTTGAGGCATTATCACATAAAAAATGTCCAAAACAACGCAAAATGCCATTGAGTTTCAGCTCTGTTAATTCATTATCTAGTAGGCATTATTTATTTGGTCGCCAGCTAGGGCGTTCTTCATTTTACAAAGGCGCAATGCTTTCTGATTTCCCCGACATTCCCACGTAGCACTCCGATTTCTCCCATCTTCTGGATCGAGTATTTGAAATTGTCAAAAAAAACTATTCTCCTTCAACTGTTTCTCAACGATCATATTTCAAATATAACTGGTAAGAAGTGCAGCATCAGATTGGAAGAGTCCTCTGTGCGATTTTAGATTCCTGAAATAATCACTGTCGAAGGTGAGGGGGCTAGCAAGATCCTTCGGCACTATGGCTGTATTGTCCTCTAAGCTTTTGCACTTACGTTTAAGCTCTTCTACGTAGGACTTGTCGAGAGAAGGGTCCATGTCTCCTTTCCCTGTGAAGTTGTAGAGTCTGTTGCTAAATGAATTGCAGTGAACAATTCAGATAGTATGCCCCCCTGCAGCAGTAAATCATTAATATCTAATTTGTTAAATATGGTAGAAGAATTGCGTGATCAAGGGAAGGGTTAATTTACACTAGTAAAAACATATTTTTAGGTTTAGACCTACTGATAGAACAACTAGGTCTTTAACGTTAAGTCTTTTGAGGGAAAAAGAGGTTTTAAGTGTTAAGTGTGAAGTTAAATTCATGTAGGATTCTAGATCATTGTAGATCAGATCTTTCTAGATCTCCAGGATTCTAGATTTTTCTACTCTGCCATTAGTTTCTAGATCATTCCAAATCTCCATTTGAATCACATACAAGATTCTAGATCATTTTTCTGCCTCTATAAATTTGTAATTTCTCTGGCCAAGGAAAGCAAGTAAGCTAAGGCCCAAGCCTGTTATGTAATGCTAAGTGATTTCTGTTTTCTAGTGATTGTTTTATCTATTCCACTGTTTCTGATTAAGTAATCTTGTGTTGTTTCTCCATTTGTCTGTCTTTGTGAATTATTCTCTGCTATTGCCATCTAAGTCTCTGAGTATAAATCCGTTGTGTGTTATGTATGTTCTGGTCTAACAACTGGTATCAGAGGTAGGGTCGAATATCCACTGTGCAAGCCACTTAGTGCCATCGCCTTACTCTGGGAGTGTTTGTTGAAACGTTGGTTGTTACCACTGGATCTATTGAAGGATCTGCCTAGGGAATAGTCGAGGAACCATGGAACTAAAAGACAGTTGCTGCAAGAAAAACAAGGTCGTGGACCTATGTTGAAACGTGTTGCTGGAGTTTGAAACATGGAGATCCGTACGTATTGCTGGAGTTTGAAACATGGAGATCCGTGGTGTTCGTAAGTTTTTTTTTACATCAAGCTTGCAGGTATACATCAAGTTTTTTTCTCAAACCAACATATGTATGTGTGAAATTTGAAAAGGTTAAAACATTATATATGTTTTTATATTTATTATGAAACATATATAATTATATGTTGGAATTTTGAAAAGTATATTTTAAAAAGAAGCAGGAATTTTGAAAAGGGTATTTTAAAAGGAGGAAGGTCATTATTACTAAATTTTAAAGAGTAATAATTAAAGTTTTATTTTTAAGTGGTGTTTTTGTGTTTTGGGGCATGAATTTGATTGAAAATGGAAAAAACACTTACAGATATGGAGAAGTTGAGCGGGGCTAATTTTGCACTATGGAAATCACAGATGGAGGATACATTGATTTTAAAGGATCAATATTTGCTAATTGAAGGCACAACAAAGAAACCCTCATAGATGACAAATGAAGAGTGGAATAAGCTAGATAGAAAGGCAATTGCAACAATCCGTGAATATTTAGCAAATAATGTTTATTTCAACGTGTCCGGAAAAAAGACGGTTGAAGGATTATGGAAAAAGCTCCATGATCTATATGAGAAGAACACGACATCAAACAAAGTGTTCTTGATGAAGAAGCTTTATAATCTCAAAATGAAGGAGGGTGCTTCAGTTGCTGAGCACATGAATGCATTTAATATTATTACTAATCAACTGGCCTATGTTAAAATCATTTTAGATGATGAAATTAGAGTTGTTTTGCTAATATGTTCTATGCCAGACAATTGGGAAAATTTAATTGTAGCTATGAGCACTTCAACAACTATAGGAACCCTAAAGTTTGATGATGTCAGCAGTAGTTTAATGAATGAGGAGTTGCGACACAAGTCAATTGCGGAAAACTAGGGAGGAGAGGCTCTAACTCTAGCTGATCGTAGTAGGAGAATTGATCGAGGCCGGTAAGGGCGATCAAGATCGAGAGGCTGATCAAGATCGAGAGGCCGATCAAAATCAAGGAGAGGAAGGATCATTTTCTTTCATTGTGGCAAACCGGGGAACATGAAGAAATAATGTCAATTCTGGAAGAAAAGACAAAAGGATCAAAGACCGTCTAGTACAAATCACAAGTTATCCAGCACAAATGAAGGTGAGACCACTGCTGTAGCCACAGATGGTGATGTGTTTTTTACTGTTTCAGTAGAGGATGCATGTGTATATGCATTTAGCAGTAGCTTTGATTGGATCCTTGACTCTGGGGCATCTCACCATGTAACCCCCTGCAAAAATAGTTTTGTTTCATATAATCCTGGTGATTATGGTAGAGTGCATTTGGGGAATAAGCATTTTTGTGATATTGTTGGAGTGGGAGATGTCCATATCAAGATGAAAGATGGACAAGATATATTGTTGAAATAGGTCAAGCATGTACCAGAAATGCGCATGAGTTTAATCTTTATGGGACGACTAGATAATGAAGGCCATTTGACAAACTTTGGAAAAGGAGGCTCCAAAATTAGCAAAGGTGCATTGGTCGTGGCCAAAGGACCCAAGACAGGAACATTATACACATTGAAGACACTGATAGGAAAATCAGATTTGGCTGCTGTCACAAAAGAAGGAAATTCAACAGATCTATGGCATAAGCGTTTGGGTCACATGAGTGAGAAGGGTTTAAAAATCCTTGTTGATAAAAATTTATTGCCAGGTTTGAAATCCTATAATCTTGATCTTTGTGAGCATTGTATATATGGTAGAAAAAGAAGGGTTTCATTCCTTAGAGGTGGCCATGACAGAAAGAAAAATGTGTTAGAATTGGTACACTCAGATGTGTTTGGGCCTGTTAACATCAAATCATTAGGAGGAGCATCATATTTTGTCACATTTATAGATGATGCATCCAGGAAGGTTTGGGCATATCCTATGAAAAGTAAAAGGGAAGTGTTTGGAATATTTCAAAAATTCCATGTTGTTGTTGAAAGAGAGACTAAAAAATTACTGATGTGTTTTAGAATAGATAATGGTGGAGAATATTGCTCAAATGCATTTAAGGAATATTGTAACAGGTTTGGCATAAAGCATGAGAAGACTGTGCCTGGTACTCCTCAACAAAATGGTGTTGTAGAAAGGATGAATCACACCATTATGGAAAAGGTGTGAAGTATGTTGTCCAATTCTGGTTTGGAGAAGAATTTCTGGGCTGAAGCAATCAGGACCCTTGCTACCTCATAAATAGATCTCCAACTATAGCCTTGGATGGTGGTATCCCTAAAGAAGTTTGGACTGGTAAGAATTTGAATTATTCTCACTTGAAAATATTTGTAAGTGAAGTATTCGTACATATTCCCAAAGAAAATAGAATTAAGCTAGATGATCAATCTATGAAATGCATTTTTTTGGGATATGCGGATGAAGATCTTGGTTATAATCTATGGGATCCAGTGAAACATAAAATTATTAGAAACAAAGATGTTATATTTAATGAGTAAAAAATGTTCAAGAGGACTGTAGGTGAGTTGGAGGTCAAGAAGGTTATTGACAGGTTTGAAGAGCAGTAAGAAAACATACCACCAATACAAGAAAATGAACAACAAATTCAGGAGCATGAAGAACAACAAGTGGAAAATAATGAACAACAAGAAGAAGGAATCTTGCAGGAACTTTTACAGGAGATTCAACCTGACAATGCACCACCACAGTTGGTTCGCAGATCTTCTAGGCCTCATAAGCCTTCACACAGGTATCCTCCTTCAAACTATATTTTGTTCACTGATGAAAGTGAACCTAATTGTTTTCAAAAAGCTTGTAAAGTCGAGCGCAATAAAGAATGGAAGAAGAAATGAACTCTTTGCAGGAAAAAAAAACTTGGGAGTTGGTAAACCTCCCAAAAGGTAGAAAGGCTCTGAAAATCAAATGGGTGTACAGGATTAAGCATGAGTGTGACGAAAAGAAGGAGAGGTATAAAGCAAGGATGGTAGTGAAAGGTTTTGCCCAAAAAAAAGGTATTGACTTCATCGAAATTTTTTCACCTGTTGTTAAAATGTCATCCATTAGAGTCATTCTTGGTATAGTTGTTGCTTTAGACCTAGAATGTGAACAGTTAGATATAAAAACTGTTTTCCTTCATGGTGAATTGGAGGAAGAAATTTATATGGAGCAGCCATAAGGCTTCATAGAAAAAGGCAAAGAAGGCCTTGTTTGTAGGTTGAAGAAGAGTCTCTATGGGTTAAAACAGGCACCTCGATAATGGTACAAGAAATTTGCTTCATTCATGTTGGAACATGGTTTTCAGAGGTTGGAAGCTAACCATTGTGTCTATATCAAGAGGTATGATCAAGGAAAGTATATCATATTATTGTTATATGTGGATGACAAGTTGATTGTTGGGCATGATAAGAATAATATCAATAGGTTGAAGAAAGATTTGGGTAGCAAATTTGCAATGAAGGATTTGGGACCAACACAACAGATATTGGACATGCGGATTATGTGTCACAGGATAAATAAAAGGTCGTGGCTTTCACAAGAAAAATATATCAAGAAGGTGCTTGACAGGTTTAATATGAAGGATGCCAAGCCAGTTGGTACACCCATTGTAGTTCACTTCAAGCTGAGTACTGAGTTATGTCCTAGTGATGACAAGGAGAAAGAAGAGATGAGAAAGATTCCTTATGCTTCAGTAGTTGGTAGTTTGATGTATGCCATGGTATGCACACGACCAGACAATGCATATTCAATGGGAGTAGTGAGTAGGTTCCTTGCCAATCCAGGCAAACAACATTGGCAAGCAGTAAAATGGATTTGAGGTATCTCAAGGGTACTAGTCATTATTGTTTATGTTTTGGTCATGATGAGACTGTGTTTCAAGGATTTACAAATGTGGATATGGCTGGAGATATGGATACCAGAAAGTCCACTATAGGTTATTTGTATACATTTGCAAGTGCAACAGTATCTTGGGTGTCAAGGTTACAAAGAATAGTAGCCCTCTCTACAACAAAAGACGAGTACATAGCTGCAACAGAACTTGTAGAGAAATGTTGTGGATGCAACGATTCCTAGGAGAGAGAGGAATAAAGCAGGACAAATATGTGTTTTATTGTGATACTCAGAGTGCGATTCAATTGGTGAAAAACCGAATATTTCATTCAGAAACCAAGCACATTGAATTAAGGTACCATTGGATCTAGCATGTGTTGGAGGAAGAACAGTGATCCTTGGAAAAGATCCATACAGGTAGGAACCCTGCTAATATGCTCACTAAGATTCTACCATGAAATAAACGTGAGTTACATAGAGGCATGGTAGGACTCGGTGTGACTTGATGTCTCTCATTTGGCTTCAAGTGGGAGAATGTTAAGTGTGAAGCCAAATTCACGCAGGATTCTAGATCCTTCTAGATTAGATCTTTCTCGATCTCCAGGATTCTAGATATTTCTACACCGCCATTAGTTTCTAGATCATTCCGGATATCCATCTGAATCACATACAAGATTCTAGATCCTTCTTCTGCTTCTATAAATTTGTAATCTCTCTGGCCAAGGAAAGCAGGTATGCCAAGGCCCAAGCATGTTATGTAATGCTAAGTGATTTCTGTTCTCCAGTGATTGTTTCATCTATTCCACTGTTTCTGATTAAGTAATCTTGTGTTGTTTCTCCATTTGTCTGTTTCTGTGAATTATTCTCTGCTATTGCCGTCTAAGTCTCTGAGTATAAATCCATTGTGTCTTATGTATGCTCTGGTCTAACATTAAGCTGGGCAAAGTTGAAAACAGGTGTAGGCATATTGTTCCTCAAAACTTCATTTGCCCTAAATATCTTTCCGTTTTTGTTGTTAGAAATTGTAATTACTCTAGCATGTGGAGTTAGCTAAACTTAGAGAGTCAGATGAGTGATTTAGTGGTTGAGTGTTTGAGTGTTGAGTGAAGTCTAGTTAAGTGATAGATGAATTTTAGTGTGTGGTTACATGTAAAAATATTCTAAGCAAGTAGCTAGTTGAAAAATGATAAATACCTTTCACCAAATTAATTGTTAGCATAATATTTTGTGTGATCAATAGAGAGTAGCAATGTGTGAATAATTCATGATTTTCCAAGAATTAAAATTATTTGAAAAGTTTTATTTTAAGGTTCGAGCACGATGTGGGAAAATGCGATTTTCTTTTGAAAGAGCATATATTTTTTTAAAGTCCGTTTTATTTTCAAAGTAGTTTTTTCATTTCAAAAGGCCAAGTCAAAAACACAGGGTTAAAACGTAAGTATAAGTTATATGTGTATATTTGTGGAGCCGCATTATGAAGCACGTTTTTATTCATGGGAGAGATTTGAAAAGATATTAAAGGTTTTGAAAAGAGTGAATTTTTTATTTGAGGATTAAAAAAAAAAAAAAAAAATTGGAAAGTGAATTTAGGATTTTTCAAAAGTCTTATTTATTTGCAAATGTTTTTGGTATTTTTCAAGTATGATAATTTTTCTAGTGAAGATTGTGCCTTACAGGGGCACATATTGAAAATCATATTTTTTCGGGGGCGATATGGAAGACAACTTCATGCAATCAGCAAAGCAGTTATAAAACAAAGAAATGACCATAGTGATGGCTAGCAAAGCGCAACTGAAGCATATTAAAAAAACATAAAAAATAAAAGACAAAGATCATTACCATGACTAGAAAGGTTCAAGCCACAGCCGAGGAGCTGAGAAGTTTAGCAAAAGACAGAAGAAATCAAGCTTGATTGATGTAGCTTTGATCTGCTACCACCTCCTATGTTTACAGAGGAATATTTTAATCATTGGGTTATCAAGATGTTAAGTTTTCTTAGAACTAAAGAGTTAATTGAGTATAAATTCAATAACCCATATGATGCAGTATGTGATGTTTTAGCATTGAATTTTATAAAATTTGCATTGGATGAGAAGTGTGTGCAAGGTAGCGAACTCTACAACTTCCAAGGAAGCATGTAAGTTCTTGGAAACAGAGTTTGGTGCAAAGGGGAGTGACATGCAACAACAATTTATGTCACAAACAAAGAAGTGGGTCGCAGATCTGAGCATAGATGAGCAAGACTCTAAAAGGAAAGCAGGGCTTGGAAAATCCCACTCAAAAGTGGATGATGGTTGTCAAGACCATAAAATTGAAACCCGTTATGCAAGCATGTATATAGATGAAAAAGATGCAACAAAGATTGCAGAGAGAGAAGCAAGAGCATCTGCGTGTGAAGCAAAGCAAGAGCAAATAAATGCTCTAGGACTCCACTATAATGTGGATGATGCAGATGATTATGAATCCCACTGTGATGAGACACATGTAGATGATAATTGCAAAGTTATATGTGAATTGGTGAATCCATCTGCAGTTGACGGAATTGGTGAAGTTGAAATTGTCAATGAGCACATGCATGTTCAGATATCCCATCATAGTGTGGATGAACATTATGTTGATGATCTATGTGATTTGTTTTTTGAAACAGAGATTGATTGTGACAATATGGTAACTGCAATGTTTGATAAAACATTGAAGGGTGATGTTGCCACTGTAACAACACAATATGAAGCAATTGAAACTGTTCATGAAACAATATGTGATCTAGCAGCAATTGATGATCAAGAACATGATAAAGTGATTTGAGAGTTTTTTATGAGAATATCCACTAACAGCATAACAATGGAAGACAACCTCCATCCAGTTGAAAAGAAGGCACATGTAGAGAAAGAAGCTCTCACTGAAGAGAGTCATATTAAACATGTGTTTAACATTGCTTTGAATATGCAGGTGTTCAAAATAACATGGGAAAAGAAATTGAAAGAAACATTGTTAATAAATTTGATGTAGATTATAGAAAAAAAGCAGCAATACTTGATGATGAAAGTGAAAAGAATGATATGGATATTTTTGAAGACAAAGATGAATGCATTGAAACCAATTTTCAGCAATGGAATCAAGAAGAGATAAGATTCTTCCATCAATAAATATGGCAGAAACAAAGAGAAATATGAACCGAAAGAAGCAAAACAAAGAAGACAATTTGAAGATATAATGTTATGGCAACAGTCCATAGTTGAACGAATATTTGAAGAGGAAGTTGTAGAAGACATGATCTAATTGCTTTTAGAACATGTTTAAGACAAGGTAAAGAAAAATTGCAGCAACAAGAAGTGAATAAATCCTATAGCAAGAAAGTTCAACAGATAATGAAGCAATTTCGAGGTTATAGAATATGGAAGTAGAGGAAAAGAAAATGCAAAAATGTAAAAGTCTTGAGTCATTGTAAGCCTTGCTGAGACATAAACCAACAGACATGTTTGAGTGATAATTGAGTCAATTTCTATTGTAAGCTTAGGAGGCATAGTTGAGCCATGTTGAGTTATGTTGAGTCATACGGTAGTAATTAAGGGGGAGTGTTAGAAATTGTAATTACTCCCGCATGTGGAGTTAGCTAAACTTAAAGAGTTAGTTAAGTGAGTGATTGAGTGGTTGAGTGTTTAAGTGTTGAGTCAAGTGTCAAGTGATAGATGACTTTTAGTGTGTGGTTGCATGTGATTCCATGTCAAGATATCTTAGGCAGGTAGCTAATTGGAAAAAGATAAATACCCTTTTCATTGGTAAAATCATGTTTTGTGTGATCAATAGAAGAGTTGCAACTCGTGTTTTATGTGTATGAATTCATGTTTTGTCCATAGTTACCAAATTCGAATTCGAATACGAATTCGAATTCGATTCGATACGGAAAAAAATCGACTACTTTAAATTCAATACGGAAAAAATT
>APFE031636110.1:105041-170464 GCA_000404065.3 Pinus taeda
TTGGGTTGGGTGTCATTTATTGAACATAGGGTGTTTAGTTGTTGAACAACACAGCAGTTATGGGTGACATACATTCCTTTTGTTATGTGCAGGTCAGCATATTTATTTGGGATGCAAAGTTGCAGTTCTGAGGAGTGGGGGTTGAAGTGACTGCTGTTTTGTACTTCTGGAATAGACCAGTTTGGAAGCCTTTATGGCTCTAGCTGTTTTCTACTTGGGTCAATATGTTTTGTAATATTAAATAGTTAAATACTATTTATGGACAGTTGTGGGCCCAGTCAATATATGGGTGATTTTTGGACATAATTTAAAACTTATTTAAACATAATGTTATTTATTTCTGTTTAAATTTTGGTTTCAAAAGTCTTAATCACTGGTGGTTTGGTGGGACCAGTATTATATCAACTACTGGTCCCTGCACAAGAATAGGAATCTCTCCCCTAATTCACGTTCGTTCAATCATGTTGTGACTCGATTTTTTTATTTTATTTTTTATGTTTTCACTTTGTTATGGCACATGGTGGCATTGAATGCTTTTTCTTCCCCTCGAAGTTGTGACTTCTAAACGTACCATGGTGTCTCAAACTTTCAGGTAACGCGTTTGAAATGCGGAGGGTTCATATTCGTGATGATTTTTAATCATAGTTACCAAATTCGAATTTGAATTTGATTTTATACAGAAAATTTTCGACTACTTCAAATTCAATACTGAAAAAATTGGGAAATATAGATCTTATAAATTTTAATTATTTGAAGAAATAAATTTATATTTTTTCTTTCTATCTACTTGAACTAATTATTTATAAACTAAAACAATTGAAAGTACTATAAATATATTTAATATTATATAATTCTATAAAAGAATTATAAACCTATATTATTTTTAGAAAAGAGTAATTACATCAAGTCATACATTTTAATATCTCTTTTAAAAATGAAAAATAGTTTCATTATTAATCAATAATTAAAATCTAAATTCATGCTTATAGATTTAGCGGTTCCAAGTGGATCTAATTGAAAGCACACTTTCAAAAGTTGATTTTGTTTTTGGAAAAAATTCTAAATCATATATCTTACAAATATTATAAATAAGAAGAAATTATTAATCTTTGTTGTAATTTATTATTTTAGTAACTATAAACTTACTATTTTCTACCATATTTCAATATGACACTGATTGTTTTTAGAAAATGCAAATTTTCTAATATACAATTTACTATTTATATACCTTTTAATATAGAAATTTCCATTTTATATAGCAATTATATATCTTACAAATATTTATAAATAAGAATTTGATGACCTTTGCTACATGAATTTATTAGTTTAGTAACTATAAACCTACTATTTTATACCATATTTCAAGATGACACTAATGATTTTTCACAACTGAAAATTTTCTAATATGCAATTTATTGTTCATATACGTTTTAATATAGAAATTTCCATTTTATATAGAAACTATATATCTTACAGAGATTTATATATAGGAATTTAATAATCTTTGTTCCATGAATTTATCATTTTAGTAACTACAAACTTACCATTTTCTCCCATATTTTAATATGAAACTGATTGTTTTTTATAAATACAATTTTTCTAATATACAATTTACTCTTTATATACCTTTTAATATAAAATTTTCAATTTTTTAAATATTAAATTTTTTATTGACAAAAAACATTACAAAATTAAACCACAATTAATATTTTTAATATAATTTTTTTTTTTAAAATTAAATTTTATATTACAATTATTTTTTAATCAATTTCATAATTTTCATATAAATTACCATTTATAACTTTTTTAATATTATGAAATTTATATTTTTTTTTATATCAAAAATAACATTATTAAATTTGTTATTCACCTGACCTGGTACCGAATTCGAATTAACGAATTTTCACTGGAACCGAACCTAATAGCCGTATTTCCGAATTTTCTAGGCTAGTACGACCGAACTGGATAACTATGATTAAAACTATTATAAATTATATAATATGATATTCAATAAAAATTAAATTTCTATACAAATTTCATATTACAAAACATACCAATTTCATATTATCATAAATTTTATATTTAAATAAAGTCAAATATTTTTTCAACAAAAAATCAAATTCTTTTTATTTAACTTAAATAAATATAGCTCTCACAAATACTTACAATATAATTTGTAAATTAAAAATCTAAAATATATCAATATTATATTTTACAAACTTCTATACTCTAGGCTATATCTCATAATTCCCATTTATACATCATAATCGATAAGTTAATATATATATCATAATCCCTAGGCTATTTATACTAACGAGTTGCATCAGAACCTTTGCTATATAAATCATAACCGATCCTTTGATATGTATAGCTCCACATTTCATTAAAAACTTATCTTATTTACCCTCCAAAAATTCATTGAAATCTGCATTGTTCTCCCATACCGAATTTCGAATCAGCGAATTATTCGACGAACCGAATCGAACCACCGAATTCTCGAATTTTTTCGACCAGTAAGACCGAATTTGGTAACTATGCTTTTAATCGCACCATAACAGACGGAGATAGCCTCGTTCAGTTCATGAACGCTCTAGCCGAAATGGTGAAGGGGGCTACGAGGCCTTCGGTTCTCCCTGTTTGGAAAAGAGAAAACCTCCGACCCCAGGCGAATCCCGTTGTCAAACTCCCACTCTGCGAATATGATCAAATAGAAGATAGAGATGGGAAGATGGTGCCACCCAACAAGTTGATCCACAATTCATTCTTCTTCGGACACAAGGTGATCGAGTCGCTCAAACGGCAAGCAGTAGGTCAATGAAAGTACTCAACGTTTGAAGTTCTATCCGCGTTTTTGTGGCGTTTGAGAACGAAGGCTTTCCAACTGCACACGGAGCAGGAAGTTAGGTTCATATTCACTGTGAATGTCCGCACGAAATAAACAATTCTTTGCAAACAAAATAATGGAAATAGTGAAAACTGAACGATGGTAATTGTAGAAACAATAGCAAAAGTCTGTTTTACTTCCAAATTAAAAGGATGACTGTAATTTCTTTCTTTTTGATCATTTCCTGAGATTGGAAATTAAGACCCAAGAAGTGGAATAATGATGTGCATCAAATAGTTGAATCTTGAATTCTTAGAAAGAAGCTATCATGCAATCAATAACCATAATGTATACATATAACAAGTGTAGCGGTAGAAAAACATACAGAGACTTATATCGCAAGTCAATAAACTCCTTGATACGAGAAGGATGCATATAAGAAATGGAGTGCCTCCAACATTGTATATATAGAGCAACGACAGAACTTAAAAACAAGAACCCAGTACTTCAAACGCTATGCATTTGGGGATTTAATGGAATTTACACATAGCCCAGTGTCTCAAATATTACATATTGATATAGCAGAACTTAGAATTAACCCAACCCTTCAAATGCACCACCACCCAGAACCTAGGAATGTGCGGAACCAAGAATACCCAATTTAAATTACAGTTTTAAACAACAACAAAAATGAAGTACTGGGATAGGCATAGCTACAAGCCTCACATGCTAGACAACAATACACCTAGAAGTGCCATAGGGAAGGGACTCTGGTCTTCTATCGAGTTTCTAGAAAGTGGCAGCATAAAACGTGAAATATTTTAAAAGGAGATTGAACAAATAAACCATAAGACAAACAAGGCTACCATCGAAAAGACTATGATAGAACAAATTATGTGTAAACTTCTCAAAACAAAGGCATTTATCCTGTTAACATATTGATTCTCTACGATAGGCTTAATCTCAAACCAAAACCCTATTCGGGAATTTAACAAGCCATTTACACGATTATGAATATGGAAACACTCAACAGCATACTTCAACTATCGAAGGAAAACAAGCACCGAATCAACCATTTGGATCTCTTACTCTGTTGATAATATATAAGCGCGACTAGGCAGGACATACCTGTAATCCATTAGGCGACTGAAGCAGAAGGACGAAAGCAAGGTTTGTGAAACCCTCCATGGTGAGCTCTGAGCACCTCATCTCCACTTCCGCAACACCTACAACTAGAAAATGACATTATGTCAATGAAATCTAGCAGTCAATGAACTAAATGTAATACCAAAAGGATATAAACCTTATCACTTGCCTCGATCATGCTGTAGGTGGGAAGTGAACCCATCTACACGAGCCATGGTAACATTGGCATTAAAAAAACCCTCATGAAGAGAAACCTTGGTCACAAAGTTGAACTTACCTGAAGCGAAACCCTGGGAGCGGAGCCGAGCGGCAAAGGACAGAGGTGAATAGTGAATCTCATCACCAGCAAACAAGTTGTTGAAGATTTCCAAGACGAAGCACAGTGATCAGATCGGAGCCTGAGCTTCCAAACCATTGATGAAGAAAGGGGAACGAGGTAAGGAGTAAAACTAGTGGGAAGCTGGGTGAACAAATGAAGCCTGCTCTTTCCATGTCTCTGTGGCAATGCATAACATTAATACAAAATCAAATTGAAAACAAAAACCGCTTGCAACTAAAGTTGAGAACGATTTGATTACATAAACAAAATCATTTGTGTAATTATATCCCTATCAGAGCTCAATTAATCGAAGGATTATCGCGTACAGAAATGAGACTAAGTATTTTACCTATGTACAATTCATTATATACCAATACATATGTAAATAATTTATAATCATGACTTAATCAAAATTACAAATGGTGGATTTTTCTTTTTGATATTTTTGTGATTATGGAGGTGTGACAAGAAGTTAGTAAATTGGGGTTTCTGGTTTAGTAACAAAACCCTTGTTCAGTGCCTTTTGGAAAGTTAGAAATCTAGACTATTTCCTTCCAAAACTGATGCAAGATCCAAAATATAAGGTTAAATCTAGCAACATCGAAGAATATATCAAGTATATACAATATCACACTCTAATATGAAAAGTAATTGGTTTATGAAGCTATGAAAAGTGTTTGATTTGGCGGATTCTAACAACTCTAGGTCAAATATAATTAGATTTGGGGGCAAAGGATCCTTTACATTCATTTTCTCTTAGCTTGGAAGAGATATCCAAGGCCTTTGAAGGAGAGCTTTATTTTTCTAACAATGTAGGGCTCTTCATGCAGTTTTGAAGGGGTTGTATAATCTATAGAGGGAAGACTTGCTATCTGGTGTGGGTATGACTTTTTTCTCTCACCAAGGAACATTGACAGGAGGAAACCCTTGAAGGCATTGACAGTGCCATCTGCCATTTTTTCAAAATATCAAAAGCTACAAAGAGAGGGAGATGCACCTCATATGCTTGGATCTATGTTACATGAATATCCTCCAACCTCTTCTAGCCTCCATAGAAGTAGGGTCTAGAAGAAGTCAACATGTCCTCATTAGATGCAAAAGCTACCATGAATACAAGAATCTTATTAAGGATTGTCTAATGAGTTCCAAGGAATAGGCACCATTCCCAAAAGGAGCTTGATGATTTAGGAAAAGTCCCTCAAAGAAGAAGAAACATAAGTGTATAAAATACTTCAAATTCTTGCCAAATATCTAGATTTGGAAATAGATTCTCTCCTATGTGAAGGAGTCTCTAGAGAAAAACAACATTCAATGAAGCATGTAATCAGTAAGAGGAAAATCCCATAACCCTTTATTGACACCCACATAAATTGTGGAAAAATCAAGAATGTGAAAAAATCTCTCGATGACCATTAACAAAATCCATAACCGCACAAAATGATTAGCCCGGTTTTTAAAGAAGTTCAAACAAAAACCACAACACAAAATATAAATCTAGATCTCTCACAACTCACATGAAAAGAAACCAACTAGACCCAGGAACTCAGTCTAGTTTTGGGATTCAAACCAGGGATTGCAAAGTAGTGAACTAAAAAACAAAAGAGGAAGAGGAGATAATAGTTGCATAATAAGCCATATAAAAAATGTTGGATTGCAAAGTAGTGAACTAAAAAAACAAAAGAGGAAGAGCAGAGAGGAGTTGCGAAATAAGTCAAATAAAAAAGGTCTCCAGAGCAATTCACCATGACTGTCATCAAGAAATCCCATCCGCCGCTCTCTGAAGGGTTCTACAAGAATGCAATATGTATTGCATGTTGGAGGACAACCGTAGAAGAGATAGCAAGCCACCGCATTTGGGTGTCAAATTGATAAACAAAGAAAAAATAACTGTGAGCGATGAGTACGTCAGATCTGTGATAGATTTGATGGCACTGAAGGGGTACCGTCACTGCATAGTTGTGGGTTCCTTTTTTCTATTTTTGTTTTCAATGTTATTAAAATTGGCTTCAGATGTTTGAATTTTCGGTGGGGAAAATCAGCCTACGGGGGTTTGGCAAGAGACGGGGTAGGAGCGGTGTCAGCTCTGGTCAACTTCTTAATGTCACATCATTAGAAAAGTTGCGTGTGGGGAATAGTTGTTCCCATTCTCTTGCCTTATGCTACCCTACAAATATTTGAAACAGAAATCAGTCATGCTATTTGAAGATAATAGTTATTGGACAACCATTCGAAATAAAACCAATTAACAATATATAAAATTATTTGAACATAGTCATTGAAGTATTTTATAATTTGTTAAATATCACATGTAAACAAAATGAATTACACTTTTTAATGTTAATATTGAACTATACTATCAATATTAATTTAAAATATCACATTTCAATTATTAACAAAACTACCTATCTCATATATACTAAAATATGGAAATCACAATTATAAATAAAATTAGAATTGTTTTACTTTTAATTATTTTGTATTTTTTGTATAAAATTAATTTGAAATTAAAGTGAAAATTAAAATATTTTATTTATCACATATATTGAAAGATTTTTTCATGTTAATACATTTCAATTTGTGATTTGAGTATGTTTTATTATTTTTTAATGTAATATTTTAACATCTCTCTTATACTAAGGTAACTCATGACATGACAAAATATTTCTTAGTAACTCATAATTTATATTTATTTAAATAGTCTTCACATTTAATGTTTAATTACTTATAAATCTTACTCCATAAAAAGGCAAGCCCTTACATTTATTTAAACCTTAAATTTTTTTTAATAAAATAAATATAATATTTGAGGTTTTTCTCTCTACAAATTTTAGATTTTTCTCTACATAGTCGTCCATGTTTAGCTCCATTGGAGGGGACTCTACCCCCTCTTTTAGCTAGATTATTTGAAAATATCATAACAATTATGGATCTAGTTATATTCCCCTTCAATCTCTTCATCTTTGACATTATTTTCACAGAGTAGTTGGGTAAGTGATGTTTCTGGTTTCGTAGCTCAACCCCCACTTGGTGCCTCTTGGGAAGCTAGAAATCCAGAGAATTTCCTACCATAAGTGGTGGACATGGTATGCTTGATTATTGGTTATTTTGATGGTTCTTTTTTTGTACCACTTTGTAATTATTGGAATTTTATGTACTTCTCACACAATTTCATGAACTCGCGTGAACTAGAATGTTTTATAGGAAACACTTCACAAAAATTTGTACTTATCTTTAGTTAATGAGAAAGAAATCATTGGTTGTTTCTTACTACTCCATGCCACAATCCTGGATCTATGTCTAAATGCATATCCTGAATTCTATATTTTGTTATTAGGATTTCTGACCCAATTTGAATCAAAATAGCTTGTCAAATAAACATTTAAATCATCGTTGTATTTAATAACAAAGTTATCAATTCCTTTTAGATACTAAAAGAAATGTTTCACTACTTTCCAATGGATTTCAAGAGGTTTGGTCATGAGTTGACTTAGGATGCTAACTACGTATGCCATGTCTATCTTAGTTGTGGTGACATAGTTTAGACTTCCCACTATCTAAAGATAGAATGTTCCATCCACCTCTCTTCTCACATCATCGCCGTAGAGTTTGGCATTATGTTATAATGATATTGATACTTCCATACATTGGTCCATTTTGAATCTTTTGAGTACTTTTCTAGTATATTTATTTTGTGTAACCAACTCATGACCAACTTCTCTTCATATTTCAGGAGTTAAGTAGTAATACAATTCGATATTGTCTTTCATTTCAAACACCTATGAAAATTGTCCCTTATATTCATTAATTAACCTCAAAGCATTGTCCATTATAATCATATCCTCAACCTATAGGGAAATCGTAATAACATGCCCCTTTTGATCTGATCTAATATATAGATTATGGTCACTTTTGCTTCTCATAAATCCATTGTGAAGAAATAACGAATCAATGTTCACATACCAAGACCTTAGTCCCTGTTTTAGTCCACATAAAACTTTCTTTAATTTGAAAAGAAAGTTCTCTTGACCCTTTTTAACAAATCCTTATGACCAAACCAGATATACTTCCTCTTTTAGTTCCAAATCAAAATAATAGACTTAACATCTAGTTGATGTAATTACCATTTATGTTTTGTAGCTAAAGAAATCATCAATCTAATTGTATTTAACTTAGCTACATGTGGAAAATATTATTCATAATCAATTCTTTGTGAGTATCCTTTTGAAGCTATCATAACCTTATATTTAACTACACTCTACCATCTTCAAATTTTGGATTCAAAAACCATTTGGATCTCGTGGGTACAATTTTTTAGGAAATTATGTTAATTCCCAAGTATCATTTTTCTTTATCGATTCATATTCTTCAATCATTGAATCTCTCCATTTTTTATGCTCATTAGCTTCTTTAAAGTTCAAATGTTTTACGACATCATTGATTTCATCATTAATGCATAATCTTTAAATGTTACTAGTGGTTGAGTTTGACTAATTTCCCTTCCAAGTGCTTCACTTATTTCATCTCTCCTCCCACTTCACATTGAATATTTTCTCCCTCTTAGTGTGTTGTGGATGTTAGAGGTGTCCATGTCACTAGATTGTTCATCCTCTTTCTATTCATGTTTATTGCATCAAACTATAGCCTTATAATTTCATTAACATAAATCATCAACCGAGGATAGCTAAGCTTGTGAGATGTTGCGCAAAATATATGCAGGCTTAACAATGTGAGTGTTGATTAATTTAGCTAGTCAGTCATACAAAACTAATGACTCTTTCGTACATCAATCACCTAGCAGAGAAGGCTATAGAGTGGATACAAAATCCCTCTACAACTGTTAGGATTGTTGATGATGATTAGGGAAAGATATAGAAATCAACTTACAGGAAACTCATAAATTCACTCAACATTATGAATCAAATCTTCACTAAATGAAATCCACACATTAACAAGAAACTAGTTCATTTAATCAAATGTTGCTGGTATATAAAAAAGAGTGCATTAGCTGTAGGAAAAAATTATTATTACATAACATAAATAAAATGCATAAGCACTAAAATATGGGATTTGTGAGCAAAGGGGGCCCTCCCTTACTCACAACCCCTTCAAATTAGAAGAGCTTGCTCCCTAAAATAGGTAGAACATATTATATTTTATTAATCTAGAAATGATACAGTCAAGTACAATATGATATAGAGTCTTAGCTTAAACCAACGAATAACCCCTTATCATATAAACTAGAACATAATTTATACATTTACAAAAGCCCATATATGGCTAGAAAGCAAGGAAGACTACTAATCTAAGCCATTGACTAACAGTCTTGTTACAAAATATCAAATTTAGCCATACTAGTCCAATCCATGACTGAAAAATGGACTAGAGAAATTCGTTACATGGTTGTAGCTTTCCTCCAAACGACCATTGAGAGAAGGCCTGTGAATTTGGGTGGTGTCATTGGTAGATATGAAATGACCAATAAAACACCATCCATATGTGATAACTTCCACACAAAACTCATGTTCTCATTTGACTTAGATATTTGTGGAACATAGCTAACTGTCAATGTTGCTACAGGAAATGTAGGCGGTTACAGGAAATCTGTAGCTATAGGAGTTCAAGAGTGTTTGCAGGAAATAGGATCGCACAACTGTCTACTTGAAATGTGGGCCTATTTTCGAATCAAAACAAATCTACACAATAACTCTAGATTAGTTGGCATGGTAATTAAATAAAGAATAGCTAGCTGTAAGGAATACTTAAAGTTAAGGTAAAAAATTCCTTTTCATGTTAATTTGCATACCTTTAGCATATGACATCCATTTGGCAAAGAACCAAATATTATAACTGAAATAGGCATAGTAGGAGTTAAAGATAGTTCAAAATGGGAGAGGTAAAGTATGGAAAAAGGTGTCAAAATTGTGCGAAACCAAGCCCAAACATCTCCCCCACACCTAGCCTCTTACATGCCCCTTATGCAAGAAAAAAAGTTGCATCTTCCCCAAAAAAGAAAAAGAAAAGGAAATCATTCCTTATTCCGAGTTGCAGCTACTGCAACCATCTCATATGCTACCTCTACCAATTTGTCCAATTGGTGAACACTGGATTCTGCAAGAATTTGACCCTTCTATAATTCATTATAATTTTTTAGATGATCTATCCTATCCTACTTCTTTTTCATAATTCGGGGCACTCTCTCGACCCACTCCTCATTTTCTTTTTGTATATGCAAGTTGTTCTCTTTCAAGGTTTCATTTTCCTTTCTTAGGGATATTTCTGAAATGGTGAGCCTGGTGATGATTTCTTCCAATTCTTGTAGAGACTATCTCTTTTGGGGGTTACTTCCCCTTCTTGATGTTCTTAGAGGGATTGAGGGGACTCGAGGTCCTCCTCTGCTTGTTTTTCTCTTGCGGTGTTATTCTTGCCTCCATGCAGAGGGGAGTCCTAGGACATTGCTTCTTCGTCAATGAACTCAACTGACTTGATCTTATCTTCTCCTTTGGGTGGGCCATGGTGTTTCTCCTTATTCTTATTGGTGTCTCGAGAAACTATTCTGCATCCGTAGTATCCTTTATAGCCACCTGAACAACCTGACTTTTGGATAAATATTTTCGTAGATGTGGAAGACTCATTCTTCGACTTAGGTTGTTTGCCCACAATCTCCCTTGTCACCACCACTTCTTTGTCCCTATCTTCTTCCTTCATTTGGATCCCAAGGGTCTGCGACTTCTTCTTCTTTGGTTTTTCTACAAGCTTCTTCTCGGTGGATTTCAAAGAGTCAAGGTCATCCCTTCCTTCCTTCTTTACCAGTGGCCCATGAGTCCATGGCATTTTCTTTCATTTTTCCATTTGTTTTTCCTTCGTAGACTCTTGAGGGTCAGAGTTTTTATCTTCCACTTTTTCCCTTATTTGTAGCCCATGCATCCATGACTCGTTCTTCAGATTTTCTACCAGTGCTTCCTCCATGGAATCTCGGGAATCAGAATCCTCATTTTTTGCAAAGTAATTTTCGGCTAGGAACTACTCCCATGTCCGCTTCTTGTCTTTCAAAACCTCCACTAGGATGAATTTCACCAGCCCATGGTGATAGACATTTTCCTCTAAATTGGCCCCACTCTCCTTCGCAACTGTCGACATATTCATCAGAGAAATTCTCAAGTAATATGGAAAATTTAACGACTTGTCATGAAAATAGGTGAGGAAATGAATGTGAAATAAGAATGCAAGTCCAAAGTGATCTTCACATGTTATTTATTTATGCAGGAAAACAATAAGTTTTTGTACTTACTTTTCATGAAATCCTACAAAATTCCCTTACTCCAGTCAGGGTCGGAATGTTATTTATGGAGGAAAGACATGCACAAGCCCTTGTTGTAATGTTGGTTTTTAAACCAACATTCTCCCAGCTATGGAATTCTACATGATCAGGATACCAAACCCTTGGTCGAACTAAATTAGACATCCCCAACATGAACCTTATAACCATTCGGATTCAGGGCAAAAGATTTTATGACTTCCGTGTTGAGGCCACTGAATCGTTGGAAAAATGGCAGCCATCCTGCCTTTTCTAATCTCACCTTACTGTGAGGGTTGGCCTCCAACAACTCGATCCCTTGTGGCTCGAAGTGGATGGGGGCATGCAATTTTGACATGGTGAAAAAGTGGAAGATAGGGTGTATGCTCTTCTTTGAAAATATTGGGTTTAAGCTTTGTAATGGACTCGCACGACAAGGGAGGGATTATTATAGAAAGTTATAAAAAAGCACAAGATTTTTGAGAGATAGGTTGTGATCATGATTGTCATCATGATCTAACCTGTAAGAAGATATGGGAAGTACGTCTATTGGTCATGTCAAAATCATGGAAATCAGGCATGGAGCTAGAGTCATAATGCACCAGATTACGGTCGTGTTTTTCCCCAATGTTGACCATAGCCAAAAAATCATACAAATGCTAAAAATTAATGCGTTAATTACCCTTTACCCAAAGTGTCTTGCTGATGGCTATACTTCACCTTTCATACCTTCCAATGGTCCTGTCCTTCAAATGATGCATTCTTGTCCTTAAGATGCTAACCCACTTAACAGTTAAATTAGATATATGAATTCATAATTCATGACATTGAATAGTAATTAAAATCTGTCATTACTTTAAATAATTTATGTTAATTCTCTGTCTTTGCCTTTTGTTTTTCAGAAAATTAGGGTGTCACTACAAGAAATGGTACCAGGACTGCTGAGCCTTCTACTAGAAATGGAACTGTGATTGTTGATCCTTCTATAGATAATCGACCCATGACTTTGAGAACCTCTACAGGAAATCGAACCATGACATGTGGAGCTTCTATAGGAAATCGGAGCATGACTTACGGAGCTTCTATAGGAAATGAAACCATTAATCAAGACTCCCCCCTCCTTTGTGTACTATTCACTACACATGAATAGAGGTGTTGATGTAGAATATGCAATGAGCCCATTGTATTACCAGCCATTGAGGCTACTTGTTATCCAATACAAGGCCCATCACCTTTAATGAGAGCAAGGACCAAGGTACCCTGATGCATCCTATCGGGTGTGAATTAATGAGCTATTGTCGAACCCCCTTTTAGGATCCAGCATTCAAGGAGCCATAGTGATTCCCCATTGCTACTAGCAAGGTAGCCTATCATTAGGGCATACAACCTTCAAGGCATCATAAGACTATGATCTTGCACCCAGATAAATTTTTGATGTTGATGGGCCAACATTGTTGGAAGGAGGGCCTTAAGAAATCCCACATTAGTCCAACACGATAAATCTATATTTAACTGAAAATAAAATTTATTGAGAGCATCTTAAAGAATCTACTGACCTATAATTTTAACGAGCCCAGTTCAATCCATGCTCGCCAGATTTTTCAATTTTGGAGAGTCTGAAATACTTGGAAAAGAAGACTCTGAGGGGGCTCCTTTTCCGTAACTAGTCCATTGGGCCCAGAAAAAGGAATAAAGCTATACCTAATAGACATTCCTCTCATGTTTTGCCCAACATAAGGAGGAACAGAGTGAGATCATTGTTTCAGTAGCAAATCAGGAAGAGATAATGGAAGGAATGATCCCCTCTCACCATCCCCATCTATCTTTTCTTCACAATTTCTTCCACAAACTCCTCCTTGGATTGGGGTTTTTTATATAGCTTGAGTTTGTGCCCATTCACCAAGAAGGTAACGTTCCCATCATTAATGGTTTGAACCCAAACAGATCCATTATAAAAAACTTTCTCAATTTCATAGGGGCCCAACCAATGTGTGTTAAATTTCCCTTTAAAGTTCTTAAATTTTGAATCATACAACAATGCCCTATCTCCCTTTTTGAACTGCTTCTTTTAAATGTATCTGTCATGTCATTTAGGCATTTTTTGCTGAATCAAGTCATTATGCTGAAAAGAATTCTACGTAATCTCACCCAACTCATTGAGCTGTAGGATCCTTTGTGGTTGAGCTTCGTCAAGGCGTATACCCAAATCTATTGCCACTGTAAAAGTTTTGATATGCAATTCAATGGGGAATAAAAATTTCTTTCCATACACCAATTCATACAGAGAAACACCAGTGTTATTTCTCCATGTGATCCTGTAGGCCCACAATGCTTCAGGAAGTCGGTCAAGCTAATCCTTCTTATGTAATTGCACTATCTTGGTAAGGATTACCTCCATCACCTTATTTGTTGATTCCACTTGCCCATTGGCCTGTGGATAATAAGGGGTGGACATTCGATGAGTAATCTAATATTTTTTCACAATTCCTTGCATGAGCTTTGACACAAACTGAGTACCTTGATCAGTGAGTATTTCCCTAGGTACCTGAAATCTTACAGAAATATTAGAAATAAGAAATCGACCACTATTTTATCTGTTGCTCTAGGTAGTTCTCTTTCCTCCACCCACTTTGTAACATAATCAATACAAACTAAAATATACTTCTTACCTTTGGACATAGGGTTGATTGGACCTACAAAATCAAAAGCCCAGCTCTCAAAAGGTTCTATGAGAACCTATGGCTGCAAAGACATCTCTTCTAATTGTACAGGCCACCCCATTCTCTAGCAGTTGTCACACTTTCGAACATATTCTCTTGCATCTTTGAAAAGACTTGGCGAATAGTAACCTGAGCTAAGGATCTTGTAAGTTGTCTTCTTCTCTACAAAATGTCCCAATGTCCCCCACATGTTTCATTGTGACAAGATCTCAAAATGTCATAGATATAATCTTCCCTGACACACCGACGGATAATCAAATTAGGTCTAGTGAAAGAAATATCTCCCCTAATCGAAGATTAATCAACACTTCTCCTAATAATTATCTTTTTTCCGATTAGATAAAAAGTAAGGAGGCAACTTTCCTATAGGAAGGTAATTGGCCATGTCGGCAAACCAAGGTGTTGTAAAAGATATAACAAACAAATTTTCATCAAGAAAGCTATCATTAACAAGAACATTGTCACCTACATGGTTAAGTGCAGATAAGAAATCAATTACCTGATTTTCCTTTCCAGTACTATCCAATACTATGATGTTAAATTTTTGCAACAACAAAAGCCACCTAGTAATCCTGCCATTAGTAACTGGTTTATTCATGAGATATCGAATGGTAGAGTGATTGGTGTGTACAAAAACTTCATAGCCCGTGATGTAATGTCTAAACATATTAATAGCATAAATCACAAGAACAAATTATTTTTCAGCTACCGTGTACTTCAGTTATGCAGGAGTTAATTTTTTAGTAACATAAAATAAATAGCATGGGTTATAGGATCCTCCTTTTGTTCTAGTGCTTCTCCTATGGCTGAATTAGAGGCATTAGTGGATGTGTGAAAAGGAAATTTCCAATCTGGGCCTCTCAAGATCAATTCTGAAGAAATGTTTTCCTTGAGTGTATCAAATGCAGCTTGACACTCATCATCCCAATGAAATTCAACTTCTTTAGTTAATAATTTAAATAATGGAGAGGCTAACATTGTAAAATTTTCAACAAAACTTCTATAGTAGCATGCATGTCCAAGGAAACTTCTAACTCCCTTATGATTGGTTGGTGGGGGCATCTTTGCAATGACATCAATTTTCACTAGATCAACTTTAATTCCTACAGCAGAAACATGATGACCCAAAATAGTACATTCATTCGTAATCATAAAACATTTTTCATTACTTAATGAGAGATTAGCTTCTCTACATCTCTACAAAAATTTCTCAAGATTTTGTAAAGCTTCTTCAAAATTATCACCCATGACTGTAAAGTCATCCATATAAAACTCTACGCAATAATGCAAAAAATCAGAGAAAATACCAAGGACTGCCCGCTGGAATGTGGTTGGCGCATTGCATAAACCAAATGGTAATACCCTATATGTATAGGTGCCCTAGGGACATGTCAATGTAGTCTTTTCCTGGTCCTCTAGAGCTATCCTAATATGATTGTACCCAATGAACCCATCTACAAAGGAAAAATGTTTTTTTCTTGCTAAATTGTCCAACAATTGGTCTATAGAAGGCAAGGGAAAGTGATCTTTCAAGGTTGCCTTGTTTAGTTCCCTATAATCCACACACACTCGCCATTTACCATTCTTCTTGGGGACAATAACTAGTGGAGATACCCACTAACTATCCAAGATAGGATAGATGAACCCTACATTTAACAATTTGTGCAATTCATCTTTCACAATTTCCCTTAAAGCGGGGTTCATCGTCCTTTGTGGCTGTCTCATAGGCCTGGATTTCTCTTCTACATAAATATGATGAATGCATGTGTCTGGGTGAATTCCTCTCATATCTATGTATTCCTAAGCAAAAGAATTTGAAAATTTTTTCAACGCTTGAATTAACTATTTTTCCTGTTCAGGGGTTAAGGAAGAATTAATATTCAAAGGTTTTTTAGGAAAAATTTCAACCACCTTACTCCCCCATTCAGTTGTGGAATATGTAGGAAATGCAGATAATAAGGATGAATTTAGTTCGATTGCTATACTATGCTCATGAAAGTCTTGCAGATTAGTAATGAAATCTAAATTATGACTAGACTTCCCTTCTTCTTGCTGCAAAAAATCAAGATTAGAAATGCAACAATTTATCAAATTTTCCTCTAAATTTTCTTGAATGCTCATGGCTTTGGTGATTGTCAAAAATGGTCAGGTACATTCTGAATCATGCTCTTCTTCTTCATCCCAATGTGTATTTTCTGATATTAAGAGAGGTTGAGTAGGGAGGTACAAATTAACATGTTTTATTTCAGTCCCTTGACTGATGGTCATGTTTACGGACCCACACCCTATGTAAGCATCTATTGTCGCTAACCACAGTCTCCCTAAGATCAAAGGATTCCCTGCTAAGTTATTTTTGGGTTGAAGAACGCAAAAATTTGTAGGATACTTCCAGGAATCCAATGAGATGACAATCTCTTCTAATACCCCCTCTGGCTTTACCTTAGACCTATCTTCTAGCTCTAACATGGTAGGAGTAAGCAATAAGTCAAAGGTTCCTATTCTAGATGAGGTCTCCATAGTCATCACATTAATGGATACATCCAAAGGAATTAAAATGTTTTTTTATAGGATGTCCATTGATAAAGAATGTAACCACAGGGATTCTAGGGTCTGCATATGTTTCAGTAACAAATTCAGTAGACATTAAACTTGCAAGCTTTCCACCTACTTGAATGGTAGAGAGTTCTCTCTTTTGTCTTCTTAGGCTCTTAGTACATAGGTCCCTTATTGTTTTGACATAGATTGAGATATCTTTAATTTCTTGCAGCAATGTGATTTTAATGCATACATTTCCCAATTTAGACAAAAGAACAAACTCAGGTTGTTTTAGTTTCATTTCCAACTTCTCTGGAAAAGGAGGTTGGATCATGTGGGATGAGGTAGGTTCTTATGGCCTTGAAGTAGGTTGTTATGTTTGTTTAGGTGTGGTTTCAACTTCAGGCATTTCTAGAGTATCTTCCTCGACAATTTCTTCAGTTCTTCCTGTTGGCATTATGATAGAGGTGTTGTCCTCGATGGCAACTCACTCAGATGAAAGATCAAAGTACTATAGGTTAACAACAAAGAATTACAGTTCAAGCTACATAGAATGAAGAAAGAAATTTATACGCAGGTTCACGTCCACCAATCCACGTATACACGCAAGTTCATTGAACAAAAGCAGCATATACGTACACACGCACTTTCACGAAGGAAAAGTGTGTATATCTTGGGAAAACAAGTTTTTGGGTCCATGGTATTTCTTTGGTTCAAGGTATCTAACCCAAGGTATTTGGTCCATGGTATTGATCCGAGGTATTGGTCCTAAGTGGTTTTGGTCCATGGTATTGAGAAAGGCCTAAAACTATATAAGGAGGAGAAGATCATTAGGCCAGGTCAAGCAAGTATTGAATATCTGATGAAGGGTGAGATCAAGTATGTAGGTTATGGGTTTCTGATCTGAACTAAGGATGCACCTATATGGCTGATGAAGGTTAATGGACTAGGATCATGAAGGCTTAGATGTATTAGCATTATGTGGTTTGGTCTTGAACATTCTAGATCTAAATACTGATGAATATTTTGATTATGTAAATGTGATGATCTGGGTATGAATGAAGTCTGAAATTGTTGTGATGCTTTAAGTTAACATTTCTAGTTCTGTACATAGGTTGGCTTTGGAAAAATAGTGTATACATGCCGGTTCATCATATAGAAGTAGCGTATACATCAAAGAATGGAATTTTTAGATCTGTATGCTACTTCCCCTTCGTAAAAGGGCATATACATGTTGGTTCGGTTTATGGATGTAGCATATGTCTTTTGAAGTATGATCTATAAGGGTTTTGTTTGCTATTGCAGTGTTCAAGGTTCTGCATTGTGTTCCTGTGGCTGTTTTCTGGTGACAATATTCTGCATATTCAGATTTGTTCGTTGTGATCAGCTTCAGTTCTAATGGATGAAATATAATGATGGATCAGGATCATAATGACTTATCATTATGTGATCTGATAATGGATGGGCTAGATATGATCACGAACACATGTTTTATCCTCTATGTGTGATTATGTCTAAAGTCTGGAAGTGCAACAAAACGTTTGCAGATCTATACGCTAATTTGCTTAAGGGAAGTTGTGTATACACATAGGTTGGCTTCTACCAAATAGTATATACACTAAGAAGCAAGGTTTTAAGGTTACAATTGATTCTAAATGATAATGTAGTGCTCTGAAATCAGATCTGTGTACTAGTTATGATGATCTATCCGGTACAGTTGATTGATTGAAGTTGATTAAAAGAATGGATGATTCAGTTGGGTTAGTGATTGATTAAGTTTTATTGATTCAAAAAGTGATGTTTGAGTTTCAGTGATTGAATGATGAGTTGATGGTTGTATTGCAATGGTGAATGATTTGAGCTTTAATGTTGTTTATGGGTCTAGTATGAAAATTGGATGAAAAGTGGCCTGCAAAGTGTGATGTTGTGTTCCAAGAGTATCTAGTCTGAAAATTTATGAAACATGGTCCCTGGAAGAAGAGAGAAGGTTGTAGCCTTCTGTAGGTTGGCACCTATGTACTAGTAAAAATATAAGCTAGTATAAGAGCTAAGGGGTTGTAGCTCCCTTCCAATAGAAGCTGGGGAACGAGAGAAGGTTGTAGCCTTCTACAAGTAGAAGCTTGCATACTGGTATGAGTCTGCACTAGTACAATGTTGTAAATAGATTTTATTATTATTAAAAGAAGACATAAACAACAACAGCAGGTGGTTTTCACCCACATTGGGTTTCCACCTTAAATCTTTGTGTTCATGTGTGTTTCTTATGTGTGGTGGTTCATTCTATTATTAATTTCATATGATTATTGTTTAATGTTTAATAAAATACTGAGGCACAAGTTAAAGACTAACATATGATGAATTAACTGAATCATTAGTTCGCTGGATATGTGCTTGCTTCCTTAAGCACAGTTGCGTGTACATGTGGCTTGCCCACATGGAAGTAGCATATACAAATTGAGTATGAAAAAAAAGATTATTGACCTGAATAATACTGATTCACCCCCCCTCTCAGTATTATTTCCAACAATTGGTATCAGAGAAGATCCTTTGATAGAAGTTTGATCACTTGAAGGAGATCCATAGAATAATGGGAAAGAAGCTAAAGAAGAAGGCGCTTCATAAGAATAAGACATCTCAAAGGAACTATGATAGTGGGAGAATCAATTGGGGATTATGTGGAAGCAACTCTTCAGATTAAAAATCACCTCAAAATGAAGATGAACAAGAAAAAGAACTATCAGGTATGAATTTGTTATCCTCTGGTGATACATTTCTCCATCCATTTGAAGATGATGAAAGTGATAGCGAAACAATTGAATTTTATCTTATGGGTGAGAAAGAGAGATATCAAATAGAAGCAGAATTTAAAAGGATTGCAAACATAATTAGAGATCAACAAGATCTATTGGAGAAAAGGGAATGTTCCTTCAAAGATGAAGCTAACAATCTAAAAGCTCAACTAGAGGAAGGAAACAAGGAAAAGGAAGATCAATGTCAAAAGCTGTAGGATGAAGTAACATCATTAAGAAATGAAGTAAATAAAAGGAGCACAACAATCAAGAAATGCAAATATAGATCCAGTTACTATGAAATTCTTGAAGCTAAGATCCTCTCTCTAAAAGAAGATCTTGAAAAATCAAATAAGAAGAATGAAGAATTACTCCAAGATCTTGAAGAATAAGAAAACAAAGTTCTCAAATTAAGGAAAAAAGTGGAAGAAGGAAGAAAAGCTGAAGAAATCATGAAGAAGCAGTACCTTGAAAAGGAAGAGCAATATTAGGTTGAGGTAAATATACTAAAAGGTAAATTAGAAGAAAAGGATAAGCTTTTACGATTTCAAGATAGTACTAATATTTTGGATGATATTCTTAGTAGTCAAAGGCATGCTGCCATCAAATTTGGTCTTGGTTTCCATGAATCTGTTGAAGTTGAATCTAGCAAACAAGCTAATGTAAGGAACTCTAATGTGAAACCTTAAAAGCTCAACAAGGAAATGAGAGGTCAATCCCATCAATAACCAAGGAAAGAAATTCTTCAAAGAAATTATTTTACTCCTATCTATGGAAGTGATAGTGGATTATTTCCTCAAATGATTAATGTTGAATGTTTTATATGTCATAATCTTGGACATGTTGCAACAAGATGTGGAAGTAGAATGGTTTAAGACCATCACATAGAAAAAGCATTAGCTTCCAAATACTTTAAGGGATATTGTTTTTCTTGCAATATGTTTGGTGACAAAGCCATTGACTACTATAGAAGAAATATGAAACATGTAAGCTGTTATGCTTGTAAGAAGTTTGGACATATAGCAAAGGAATGGAGGACAAAATTTCAAGCACCATACCAAAAGGAGAAAATATCATCACACTTGAAGATATGGAAGAAGAAGGAAGTAGAGTCCGAAAAAAGTGGCATGGCACAGTGTATAGACATAACAGATTCAGGGGGAGTTGAAAGTGTGAAACTTCAATGTTATAAATCTCATACACAAGTTTCATGAAGACAAGTCAGATATATACGCGAATTCAAAGCTGCACAGTCGCGTATATATGGTTTGAGAAAATGCAGTGGGAGATACTTAGAAAAACTGATTTGATATGATTCAGACAATTATCAATTATCTTTTCTGTCATGATGATAGATGACTACAGTATGTGGATGTTATTTAGAAGTGGTTTTGATCCTCACAAGTTGTTGATAACTTGATGTATACCTGATTGACGATGATGCCTTGATACTTCTTACTGATATATGCAATGATCAGATCTGACAGTGAATAGGTGGAACATGTTCAGAAGGAGAACATGCTATGCTTCTAATAAAGCATTGTTGGCATTATGTTTAGAAGTATTTGGTACCTAATCAATGATGATGATGCTTATATCGCTAATGATACATCCTACTATGTTATAGTTATGAGGTGCCCATGATAAAATCTTAGATGATTCTTGGAGTAACATAGTTGGCATTCAGATGAGATTTATGGATGATTGTGGATGACTCTTTGATGATGTATATAGTACATATATGTTGCTTACATGATGATATTCATAAGGACAAAGAGAAATACAAAGCTTGAGTACACAACTTCATTACTTGATGATGAGCCACTCATTTCCTTTATGCTACTATCATCATGCCTTCAAAGATGCATAAAGTTCATATGGTGTATGATAGTTGTTGATGACTGTCATGGTCTTGTTTAGATATTTGGTCTCTGTCATGTATATCATTCTATGTAAAGGTCATATCAAGACCCATGATTTATTAATTTGTCTCTGTCTATTGTAGTCTTTTGATGAGTCCCTTTTGGTGATATGATGCAATTTCTACCCTCACTATGCATGGGAAGGATGATGTAATATTTCAGTCATGTATAAACAATTTGTCTATCCCCACATGGTTGGGAGGATTAGTAAAATTTGGTATATCTCCACTTGGTTGGGATATTGATGCATGTATGAGTCATTGGTGATAGAAAGGTCAATCTCATATATTTGAGTTATAGAGTCATGCTATTTTTCTCGAAAGTATTTGTAGACTCTACATGTGCTCAAGGGGGCATGGATGATACAGTACATCTCAACATGAAAAAAGAGGGAGTTCAATCAAAGAATTCAACATGAAGTCAGGGGGAGCATGACCCTTTGCCCTTGATGTCAAAGGGGGAGAGTGACTTGGTGTTGTTGTTGCTGCCATCAAGTCCAAAGGGGGAGATTGTTGGCATTACGATGCATGTGTTGTACTTGATGGCAACCCACCTGTAGCAAAACAACTCACTTATATATGGTAACTAGATGAATCTACATAAGAGATATCAGATGTGACAAAATATATGGTAGTTGTGTTAACAGATCTGATGCAGGGAAGTTCAAAGGAATCAATTCAGAAGTAATGTACAATGGCAACCCACTAAGATGACAATTCACAGTGCAGCAAGTTAACAACAAATAATTGTTTCCATCAAGTCCAAAAGGGGAGATTGTTGGCATTATTATATAGGTGTTGTCCTTGATGGAAACTCAATCAGATGAAAGATCAAAGTACTACAAGTTAAAAACAAATAATTATAGTTCAGGCTACATAGAATGAAGAAAGAAAGATATACACAGGTCCACCTTGACCAATCCGCGTATACACATAGGTTCATTGAACAAAAGGAGCATATATGTACACATGCAATTTCATGAAGGGAAAAGTGTGTATATCTTGGGAAAACAAGTTTTTGGGTCCAAGGTATTTCTTTGGTCCAAGGTATCTGACCCAAGGTATTTGGTTCATGGTATTGATCCGAGTTATTTGGTCCAAGGTATTGGTCCTAAGTGGTTTTGGTCGATGGTATTCAGAAAGGCCTAAAACTATGTAAGGAGGAGAAGGTCATTAGGCCAGATCAAGCAAGTATTAAATATCTAATGAAGGGTGTGACCAAGTATGCAAGTTATGGGTTTTTGATCCAAACTAAGGATGCACCTATATGGCTTATGAATGTTGATGAACCGGGATCATGAAGGCTTAGAGGTATTAGCATTATGTGGTTTGATCTTGAACATTCTAGATTTGAATACTAACACATGTTTTTATTATGTAAATGTGATAATCTGGGTCTGGATGAAGTCTGAAATAGTTGTGATGCTTTAAGTTAGCATTTCCAGATCTGTATGTAGGATGGCTTTGGAGAAAAAACGTATACACATTGGTTCAACATACATAAGTAGCTTATACATCACAAAATGGAATTTGCAGATTTGTACGTTGGTTCCCCTTGGTAAAAGGTCGTATACATGTTGTTTTGGCTTATGGATGTTGTTAGGATATTCTGACACATAGGAAATAGTTAAGTTCAACTTGGTCTAGTATAGAGTTAGGTAAAGTGTGTTTCTTTACCATTCTACATTTTGTAACTTACAATCCGACGGTCACGATATGTAGTGATCCGACGGTTCATTCTCTCCTCGGTATTACCGACACTTGATCCGTGGCTTGACACCCGATTGGTCCATGAATTCTATTTAAAGCGCATGGAGGTTCATTTGTAGGTTCACCGTGCATGAGAGAAGCTTATGTAAATTTTCATTCTTTTATTAATAAATTGCCTGTAGTAGCCACGTTGGCGCAGCCCATGGACTGTTTCCCTCTTCTGAGGGTTTTAACCACGTCAAAATACTGGTGTATTGATCTGTGATCTGTTTGTGAGTGGTGTCCTTTTGGTGTTCTGTCTGAGGAACTTACCCTGTAAATTCCTACAGAGGCGACGCGGTAGGGTGAGGTGGCGCTCCTGTTACGTGAGGGGAGGGCGGTTTTGCCTGTGCATCGGAACGCCTTTGGTACGTAGGTGGTTTCTGTCAGGGGCGGCCCGATGCAATGGGAGGCTGCCACCTATCCCGGTGTACGACGGTAAAACCGTCGGACATCGGGTGGTAACCTACTACCACAATAGGGCGCCCGAGTGAACAAGGGCCGTCGGATCTGGGAGGAGCGATCTGACGGTGGGCGGAATGGGGAGATGCGCGGATTTTAATAAAAGATCACGTGCGTTAAAGGTTTAATTTTTCACACGCTGTGGGTTTTGAACTTTAGAAAATGGGTTAAATGTGTTTTGCGCAGTGGAAATTTATTAAACAAACATTAATAATTTCCAAGGAAAAATGCGCCGGGGGGGGGTTTGCATTTGGAACGGGTTTTCTTAGTGTTTTGGAAGGGGTCCAAACACCTGGGAATGGAAATTTATGCAGAAGGAGGGTTCTTACTAAAGTCCAAGTGACTTAGTAATTCCTAGAGAAGTACTTCTGGTTATATTTCAACCAGGGGGAGGGAATATTTACATAAGGGGATTATCTACATAGTTTTATTAGGGGGATGGGGAAAGTATAGGGAGTTAAATAATTATGTCAGTAGTTAATATGGAGATGAAAAGAAAGCGCTAAGTTTCAGAGATCTTAGGCTTCAAAGGGGAGATAGAACCTTATAGAGAAAGTATGGATCCTTTTTGAGTGAAGCAGATCTTCACTCAGGCTAATGACATGGAGAACAATGAAGCTAAGAGATATCAAGCAAATCTTGACCTCTTTTTGGGGAAATTAGTTAATGATTTGGGGAAGAGGAAGAAAGGGAAGTTAGTCATGTCTGATTTGAGCTCCTCCATATGAAACTACCTGATGATTGTGCCCTGAGTAGAGATGATATTTTGAAAATATAGAATTGATCAGAAATCAAGATTTTGCAACCTCAAAACTACCTACCCAGCCTACTTACCTAACATTTTTTCTTCTTTTGGTTTGGGTGCACTTAGACTTGCAGACCCAACATTTCAATTTTTTCTTTTTATGCCTTCCTATCTACAAACTACCCTTATTTCTTCCAAGGGCCCAGATTAACCAGTTGGGCTCCTTTGATTCTCTACCTATCTAAGCATCTGCCAAGATTAAGCTGTTTGGACAGATTTTCATTCTCTATATTCTAAAACAGGAAATTGAAACCTAAGGAGACCAAGATTAAGCTGTTTAGACCTCCCTTTAACTGAGAATTCTACAAAACTCGAATGACTCTTCAAAATTGGAAAGCAGTTAGATGAACTTTGAGTAGCATTCTTTCCTTGGTGACTGTTTAGCAAATATGGAGCATTGCAGCATGCAAAGTATGACATATTTGGCCTGTAAAAATGTTAATCATGAAATATGAGTAACCTGCTGCAGCAGGAGGCTAACACTACCGACATGGCAACGCGCCCCTTGTTGGGTGCAGGAATTGCAATTAAGCAAACTCCTCAACACTTAATTGTCAACCTAGGGGATTCGTAATCTTAAAGACGAAGCACAGGAAATGCCAGAGATGGTACGAATTTTCCCGATAGAAATTCCTAATTTCTTAAAGAAAAGCTTGCAGAATTGAAAGAAGTAAAAGATAACTGAATCATCAAAGTAATCTAGTGCTGGAACAAGAAAGAATCTAGTGCATTTGCAAAGGAATCAAAATAAAAAGGCAATCACTCCAACTGATCAATTTTTAATTATTGAGTATGTGTTATGTTTTTCTTTAGCAGAGACACTTCGCAATCTCATAGAATGGGCCCTTAAACCTGCTTCTTTAGAGATTTCCTTCATGCACTAATCTATCCTGCACTATCGCAGTCTGCTTGCACTAGTGCAAGAACAGAGGTTTATGCAGGAGGTATAAATGGTGTCTTTACCAAAGGCTTTTTACTTCCTACAAGGGCTCGAACTTCTAGGGTTCAGAGCACTTAGATCCTACGACAAGAAACTAGTTCTTGCACCTGATAAGAGCTTCCTAGACTTAGCTATTAATTCTTAAAATGAGTGCTTAATTATTGCAAGTGTCAAATTAAATTGCACACATAAAAACTGAATGTTCTTGATCTTAACAGAATGCAATAATGAAGAAACAATTAATATACATTTATCCTGTCATAAGCATTTAATGTAAGAAAAGAAGATTGCGGGAAGTAAGCTAAAAATTCTTGCTGCAACACACCAACAGGCATTCGTGCAGGTTCATTTCTCCTGCTTGGACTAGGCAGGGAAAACCAATCAAATGTTATTTCAGGAAAGGAATATCACACCAACGTGCACTGGTGCAGGTTCATTTCTCCTGCTTGGACCAGGTAGGGAAAACCAATCAAATGGAATTGCAGGAAAGGAAATATCACACCAACGTGCACTGGTGTAGGTTCATTTCTCCTACTTGGACCAAGCAGGGAAAACCAATGTGAAATCAAGTGAGGAAAAAGAAATTGCAGGAAAAGGAAATTTATCTACTTCACACAACGAATCCGCTTTCACTTAGACAGGAATGCATGTGATGGAAATTAAATCACACTTGACAACGTAAACACAAATTACAGGGAAATGAAATGGGGTAAACGTGTTGGGTTGGTTGGGCCCTAGCCAACCAGCGCGTTTCCTTTCTAAATAAAAACGCTGCTCAGTAACTCAGATCATACTCATTTGTTTAAAGGAACAAATAAGATTAAAAAAGCATGAGGTGGGGCTCCTTATTCCTATTAATTCACAAAGGAAAAGTACACCATGAAATACAAATTCTAGCCCAGATTTGGGCGATAACAAGAGGCAAATCTCCCATTTAGAAACACAGTCCTGTTACCACCTCCCCCCCTACGTGCATAATCGCTCCTCCTTTTATAATATGTTTACATGATAATTAATTCTATCCTTTGTAAACAATCATGGGGATTTCATCCCAACTAATTCTAATTAAATAAAATATCAGTACAACCGTTACCCTATTAAAAAAATAGACATTTAATACAAATTTTCCAAAGCTGGGCGTTTTCTAGATTTCTGGAAAAATTGATATTTTTAACAAACTACCTCCAAAGACCTCTACGTATCTCCTCAACCATTACTCATTTTGGAAAATGGCCCACATCTTACTCAATTCCCTATACTGGGAAAAAAACCCATATTTCAGAATTTTGAGATTCGCAACGATCAGCGTGGAAATAGAGGAGTAAATCAGCTGTCAAGAAACTACAGCGAATTCAGGGGGAAGTTGTAAAATCTGAACTGGTGCAGGAATGTGTGGTGCAGGAATCCTATCGGTACTAGTGCAAGAATGTGTGGTGCGGGAACTTCTCCTCTATCAAAATATGCATATAACCAACTTTGTAAACCTGCAAACACACAAACTATTATTAAATATGCCTTTAATGTTTAAATCTCATTAAAACAAAGGAATAGAAAATATTTACTTATTATCTCCAAGAATGCAGAAACTATGACAATGACTAGTCAAGCTAAACAAAAGCATGAGTGATTTCGAGTAAAATATGATATAAAGCAAGGCAAAACAGAGGCCCAACACACCCCTATGCGCAGGCGTGAACCTTGTGACATGCTAACTTTGCGTGCACCTCCCTTGTCGTGCAACGCCCAAGCAAATTCTTTTATAGTCCCGCGCTCCCTTTCAACTACCTAGAGTGTTGAGACTATTCTTTTGATGGTTATTCAAGTGGTTGCACCACCTGTGCAGGGCTCCATTTCACCCCTTAGGATAGTCCGCGGAAAACCCTCAATTTCCCTCGCGACAGGTGGCGCCGCGTGCTTTACTGTATGCAATGCATTCCCCTAGTTACTGCATTTGGTGATATGTGGTCCTAGCCATGGCAGTGGACGAATCAATTCTTGGCGATAATCTTCTAATTCATTAGTATGATCATCCGCACCATGCCTTGCCATCCTTGGTTTATCAACAAGACATGCTTGCTTGATCTCGTTTTCCAGCCTCTTGACCTCTGCGTCCATCAAAATGCTTTTCTTCCTTAGTCATACCCAGTCTTTTTCGAGTTCGCGAAGTCTAAGGTTCCCTTGCTGAATGGCTTCTTGAAGCCTTACGTGAACCCTATGAACCCTATTCAGCACTTCGCACACCCTGTCGAATGCTTCTCCATGGATAGTCCTTGGTGTGCTTCGCCTTTCCTGTTGCTGCGTTTTGTTCCGATTCTCTATTCTGGGAGTGGTGTGTGCTTGTGCGCGCTGCATGTCATATGTCTGTACCCATCGGGAAAGGTTGGCACGCAAGTTGTTCTGCCCCTGGTAACTAGCTTTCATCCTTAGCTGGGGTTTTCAAATTGTAGGCACATCATCCTTCTGCATCCGCGCCAGTCCTCAAAACTTCCCTGATGCGTACTCCACCAACTTGTAGGCGTCGCGTACAGTGCCCATTTCAGAGCATTGAACTGCTGTTGTTCTGGTACTACGCTTTCAAATTTTTTCAGGAAGTCATCCACCGCTATCAACCCATCATACATAGGTAGATCCCTTGCCTCTGTTGTCACGCAACACAGATATCTGATCATCATGTTGCAATTAAGCGTTGTTACTTCGTGCAACCGATTCTGCCAGTGATCTATTTCTTCATCTGAATCTGATGTTGCGAAGCTTTTGCGCTCCCACAAATTCCTACCATCTGCAGTCGAGTTTATCCAATCCTATTCTCATGTGGTTATCTTGTAGATGCAATCGATATCATCATCACTATCATCGTCGCACACCGGTTCAGTGTATCGTGCTCCTTCGGTTGGATCTAACGGTACTACTATGCATAGTGACTTTTTCTCAAAAATCATTTTGTGCTTCTTCAAGTTTATGACTCCGTTCATATCGATGGCCCAGTCTATTCCTAATAGTGCGGGATAGGGATTGCTATCATCGACAATCTCTATCACTCTAAAATCCGTCTGCGTTCTTGCACATTCAATATCCACCGTTACCCATTGCAATCTTCTCATGGGAAAGATCTTCTGTCGGTTCGCCATTCGCAATTGAATAGGAGACCATTGTAGCACGGGTCTGCCCATGTGTTCCCATGTTTGTTTCAGCAGTACATTCATGTTCGACCCGAGATCTAGGATTACTTTATCCATTTCATACTCGTCGATTTGCACAGTCAACCTCATTTCCCTTCCTATGTGTAATGCATGCTTTCCAAGTTTCCTGATCACACGCGGTTCTCCTAACCCTACACACCTAGTAATAAGTTCTTGTAGTCCTTTTACTACCTTGCTATTACGTATCAGTTTCATGCATGTCTCCAGAAAGGTAGTGAGCATTGAAGGATCCATCCTTGGTTCTAGTTGATCCTTACTACCTGAAGTGGAGGCCTTCGTGAAGCTCTTCTTAGCTTCCATGAATGTCTCCTTTGCGCATTTTAAATCAAATTCGGGTTCCTTTGTAGGAGCCTTGTGAACCCATGCACTTTCTTCTGACTGCTTTCCTTTATCATCTCCAGTGTTCATACAGCTCCTGAGCACTATGTTTACATTCAAGTCTTCTTCGCATGGCTCAGACCTCATCATCTGCAAATTCTGAGTTAGAGGAGGCTAAAGTACCCCTTTTTCGTGTAGCCTCGCTATCAATGTAGGCTAGTCTTTTGCCTCGTGATCAAACTGAGTATAGTACAAACATGATGTCCTTGTCGGGTTTGTACAATCGCAAGCATAGTGCCCTGTCCCTCCGCAATTGTAACAAATTAGTTGTCTGTGACCCCTTCGTAGTCCCATTCCACCTCAAACTCGTCCGCACCCCTGAAATCCAGCACGTGCCATTCCTGCATTTGGGTCAAGGGTTCGTGTTTCGGTCCGCACCCTATAGGTAGGAGTCTGATCCATCATTAGTTCATAGCTTCTACAGGTGCATTCATCATGGCCTACCGACCTGTAGAAATTACAAAACAATTTTTGGGACGTCTACGTATACTTCTGCAATAGATGACAATTACCCGTAGTGTGTTTTCCTCCTATTTGATAGATCGTGCACCATAGTGCAGGCGCCATGCTTGGTCATGCCTATGCCTCAAGTCTTAATGGCATTGTCCCTCCTCCCGCCAACTAACTCGCGAACACTAGACAATGGTCCTTATCATGCCCCTGGCCTTTGCATTTGATGCACCATACTTCCTCGCGCGCCTTTGCCCGAGGTGTCCTGTCCTGTTCAAACTCTCCATCTCCAAACACAGATTTTTCAGTTGCATGTGGATTTGTTGGACTCCCAGACCAGGGTCTTGTATAGGGGTCTCATGCAATCTCATTGCCATCTCCAAATCTTCGACCAAGGTGGAAAGCTTTTGTTGTGACAGCACTGTCCTTAAATGCGGTGTTAGTGACACTACAAACCATGTGTGTGTTGTCCATCCATCAAAGTCATGTTGGCTTCATGAATCATACTCTTCATTCTTTGGTCCAAATCCCAGGGGGTCTTTCCTGGGAGCATCGCGATCTCCTTAAACCTGTTAACTGATTGTGTCTTTGACTTTGGCCTATTAAATTCCCTATTTAGCGCAGTGTGGATTTCTGCGATTCCGATGTTCGGATGGTCATTAGAATGCTTAATGCACGATCCTGCAACATGCTTACCAACGTAGCCTTTTTGATATTGTCATCCACGACTCCTTGTGCTTCCCATAATGCCCTTACCACGAACCAGAATTGGTACAGATCTTCATTTCCTACTCCTCTGAATACCGGTAGTTTGATTGCACTCGCCATACTGAACTGTGGTGGTGGTGGAGGTGGGGTGGGTGGAGATGGAGGTGAGGAGGGTGAGACGAGTGGCGATGTAGGTGGAGGTGGTAAGCATGGAATTCGCTGCATTATCAGTCTGACCGCGCTTCTCAGAGAAACTTTCGCAAGCTCTTCCTCGCTTTCCTGCGAGGATGAAATTAAGGGACTAGTTTCTAATTCTTCAGTACCTCTACTTCTGTAGATCTTCCCATTTCACATAGTCCCAAACATTAATTTATTCGCATAAGCCACTTTTCACATAATAACATCTTAATCCAAGTGTTCAAAGATTTAATATACTTACCTCGCAGTCCTTTAAGGAAGTGTCATTTCGCCTCACTATAGCTAACAGTTGTATCTACCATGAACTCAATGATAAATCCTCCTATAATTTGATCGAGCCAATGGTCCACAGCTTGCGTGATCTTATCTTTTGATGCTTCTAGTCTACGCACTAATTCCAGAATCCACATGATTGGTTTTTCGAGCCTACACCTTCCCCGACTATCTGCTAACTTCGTGATCCACTCATACAACTCAGAAGGAAAGGATGCAAAGAAAATTTTGTGGATTTCCATATATAAGTAGCGCTCCAACCGTTGTTCCTTAGATACTCACAGATTCCTGTTTTCCTGCACTGAGAACTCATGAATATTCTTATCCAACCACACTTTAATTTATTTCTTTGTTGGATTCTAGTAACACAACATCAGATATCCCTTATGCAGATCCTGGTCCTAGCAACAGAACCATTTGTTGGCTTACAGGGGCCTGACCCAGGTTCAAAGATGATTTAGACAAACAAATCCTGGTACTACTGGCCCCTCCAACAACAGTCCATGGAGCACGGACTGAGGTCTCACCCGAAGTAGTATGGGAGGGTGCTAGAACCAGGTTTCTGCACCCTAGATATGTCTGATGGTTTTTTCGGTGGTTTGCGGTTTGACCCTGCGTGCATGTTGCTGCGCGCACTTATCAGTACCTCACAGCCTGCAATGTTGCCTTCATGCAGCCCTGTTCGAGGCACGATTTGTGTTATTACCCAAGTTCCTTACTATTAACCTGACATTATCCAATTATTTAACTTATATGTATGAACCCAATTATACTTAAGAGTGTTCAACATTCATACAAGTTCGCGCAATAAACAAAACAATATAAATGCATAGAAAGTAATACAAAAGCAGATACACAATATTTGGAATCAAACTTCTCATTATTATTCTTGTTTTTGGGTTATAGACTCGAATCCGCACTGTGCATTCAGCTGCAGGGGTCCGCACACTCAGCTGCGGACTCTACTAGGCCTCTACGCACTCAGCTGCAGATCCTCTTCCTACTACTACGACTCGAGACACTTAGAATTCTTCTCTATCCACTTCTATATCATTACATCCATTCATCCCTTCCGTTACGACTTAGAGCCTCACTCTTATTTATACAATCCCATGGTCTGCGGACCATGGGTGGGTCGACATGACATTTTATTACAACACTTAGGGTGGACAACCCTATGACTCAATGTACATTTCGCGCTCTGCGCCTGCAATTCACGGAGCCTTACAAAATATTTGACTAAAACTTGGGCTTTGAGCCCCAAAACATGTTGTGGGGGGATTCCATGCCCAACAGGTTACCAAGACATATTTCCCTTATATGACAACTACTACACCCATGTAGACTTCTACTTTAGTTATTATTTCAATATTCTCTAATGATGTCATGAGCTCTTGCTTCAATCATATGCTTGTAATATGATGCCATCTTCTACTAAGATGCATCTATCCATAATGCTTCTCATCTTGTTATGTTATAGGTATTTTCACCTCCTACTTCTCCTTGTTATGCATTGGAGAAACCCTAGTAGTGAAGATATATCCCTTTGTATTTCTTCTCATCAGGTTCTTCCACTTCTTTGGTGATATGGGCTTCAATTATTTCTTTCCTTTTCTTGTTTTACTTCTTGAGTTTCATACAATCTCTCTTGAAGTTCCCATATTCTTGACAACCATAGCATTGGATGTTCGCCATATCCTTCTTCTTCCTTTTCTGAGTACCAAAATTTCTAAACTTTCCTTTTCTCTTAGCCATGGCAATAAATACTTGAACTTGTTAATTTGATCCCACGTCACTTTTTTCCTTCAACCTAGTTTCTTCAATATTACACAATGGCTAGAGTTCATTGAATGGGGTGGCTTCCTTCTTTTCATAGATGCTTGATGCGAAGTTTCCCCATTCATTAGGTAGTGCATTGAACACCATAGTGGTCATTTCTTTATCAGACATTATTTCCCCAACTCTTGCAGTTAGTCTCTTATTTATGACACCCTCAAAAGATATGATGATATTCCTTCTTCATTTGATACCTTCATCTTATATTGCTCAGTTCTTAAAGATATGACTTCTCCAACATTTCTTACGGAAAAAAATTCTACTAAATTCTTCTATATTTCCTTTGATGTATCCAACTTTGATACATAAGGTATGAGGGGATCCTTAATGAATTCTATAAAGATCCCTTGAGCTCTTATTTCCCCTTTCATATACTTAGCTAGAGCTTGAGATTCTTCCTTTGGAGGCTTAGAGATTGAACCCTTAACATGTCTAATGACTTCATTTTATATGAGGATCAAATATGTCCTATTCTTCCATGCAAGAAAGTTTGATGACCTAGCTAATTTGTTGTTTTCCTTGCAAAATGAATTCATTTTGATAGATTCACATAGATATAAATATACTTACTTATCAAGTGAAGAGGCTTATTTGATGATGATATCTTCAACTTGATGCCTTTCTTGATGATGTTGATGATAGAATATGTCTTCTTGATGAAGATGGATTTCTTCAAAAGTGATCCTTAACTCAAAGAGAGGGAGATCACCCTAATTCCTTGATGATGAAGACAACACCTCTTCCTGCTTCCTTGGATGATAGTGTAGAATGTGGTGGCTTATCCAAGGTTCTTCAAATGTAGGGACTTTCTCTGAATGAGTGGATGTCGGGTCCTTGGGGTGTTATTTTATTTGTTATGAAGATTATTCAATGTGTAAGCTTCCCAAGAATTCTTCAATTGAAGCACCATTTCTTTGAATGAACTAGGGTTTTGAGGTCTTCTTTGATTCTCCTTAATTACTTTCTTCAAGATGATGAGATGGTTAGTACTTCTCATGTCCTTCTTGATGATTGATGCTCATGTTGTTTCCCAAATGATCTTCTTGTGCTTCAACACTTAAGTATCCTTCTATAAGTTGTATTTCCTTGATGTATTCACCTTAGCTCTAATAACATGTTGAGAAATATAGGGCATCAAGATAGGTGATTTCTCTTACTTTGATAACTACTTGTGATGTATTTTACTTAATTTACTTAGGTTATCTTTCACTTGATTATATTTAATGTTATTTTCATCAAACAACTATTAAACCATAAATAATAATAACACAACAGGACACAAGACATAGGATATCAGCTAGGGCCACAATCTCTCCTTTTGAGAGGAAAACCCACAAGAAATTTTCTCTTCTTATAGAACTTCAATTGATGGATTCCAAGACCTACGACCCTCGACCAAGACCCCTCCAAGACTAAGTCAAACTTCTCACGAATGAGCTCCTCTTCCACAAAGTAAATGATAGTCAAACTAAGCTTCCAACAACTGCTTGCTTCCTTTTCGACCTCAATTTCAGACCTGCATTATTTTACTGTGATTTTCATCCCCTCTTGTAGTAACCCTAACTCACACATGTGGTAGCAATATGGTGAGGATTATCTCTATTCTTATTAGCTTGGGTAGTAGATCTCTCTTCAACAATTCAAATTGAATATCAATGCTTCTTTTACCCTTCATGTGGCTCCTTGATATGACTGTAACTCGATCTTGTTGTATGTAAAATGATGCCCTAATTATAGGTCACACATGTGAGAGATTTACCCAAAACAATCCTCAAAAAACATGACTTTTCCGTCGTTCTATCTTCTTCGTTCTTCACTAGATATTTTAGTGATTATAATACTCCAAATCGAAATCTTTTTGTCTGCTTGGATTCTCTTCAAAGTGGTTGACTAGCCTCATATATATAATTTTCTTGTCTAACTTATAGGTTGACTTATCAGTGTCTCTAGGCCAACTTGACACTTGGAAATGTTGACTTGTGTTGGAGAACTATGAGAAGGTCTTGGAGGTCTTTTAACAGTATTTTAGACTCAAATAAATTTTCTTTACAATATGTAACATGCCCAAATGGGTCTTCCATACATGACAATGACTCAATTGACTTGTAGACTCAATGAGAATCCCTATAAGTACTCAATGGATGCTTGACCTAAACATAAATTTCTCTTGAGCATGAAATCCATGCCTCAAGAATAACAATAATAAATTTATTTTTCTCATTACATCAAATATATAAAATCATGGTCGCATATGTCATTATGAAGACTGAACCTACTTACATATTTCAACAGATAATTTGCATATGTCCATTTTGCAACTTTTGCTCCATTTCATTGTAGATAGTTGCAATTCTTTTCAAATAGTTGTAGCTGTGACATAAAGGTCAAAAAATGTAATTGTTGTCATTACATACAGACAATAAATTGAAACTTGTAGGATTGATGGGTGAATGATGCAAGGGAGAGCATGTTACCATTTCCTTATCATCTTCATAACTTTTGTCTCTAATTTGCAATGTATATTGCACACCAAATTTTTTAGTTGTTTTTACAAGCGCTGCAATTGTTCCTACTAGGGATGTTTCTACTTTTTCTCCCAATTGTTTTATTGTTGCATTAGGAACAAATTTGTGTTTTTTACAGACTGGTTTTATGTTTTCTACAATGCTTGGATTTTCCAACAATAGAATAAGGTCACAGACGCCATGACCATAGTTTATTTTTGGTAGAATCTAGAAATTTGTCACTACGATTCCTTTTCCTAGCAAGATATTTTTTATTGTGTTTTCGATGAGCTCTGTTTGAACAAACAATGTGATCATCATCAATCCCTGCTAATCGGTAAGATCTGCATGTAGTATTTGACGAGGTTTTTTTTATTTTTCCAGAAATGTATTGTAGACAACCATGACATCGCCATGGAATAATCTTCAAGTTTTGTGGATGTTCAATTCTTCAATTGATATTGGAATGGTTGACGATGCATTTGGGATGCACACAGATCAAGAAATCTAGAGTCAATTACAAGGAAACAATGTTAATGTGTATGTTACAGATGTGACAAATGCAAATAAGTTATGGGCATAGATTGACTTATCTTGTTGTTTCTTATTTTAATTGTTTTTTCTGTTTTGATACAATATTGCTTTGTTGTTTCTTATTTTAATTGTTTTTTTAATTGTTTTTTCTGTTTTGATACAATATTGTAAGATATTTGTTGTATTGCAAATGATAATGAGCAGAAGATGCAATTAATAAAAGTGAAAATATGGAAACTAATTTCATATTTGTCTGGTGAATGGATATGTTTAATTAGGAACATAGTGGATTTTTTTTATTATGTTATCAACAACATATGTATGTATATGAAAATAAGGAACTAAAGAGAAGTAGAAAAAATATTTGTAGATACTTGCCTTTTGCGTTTTTGGTTGTTGTAGCTGTTAACAGTGCTTATTTCCCCAAGATTGAGAAAGGGAACCAAAGAGGTAACCTCATACCAAATTTGGACTTGGTAGTTAGCCCTGCCAAATCAGAGAGGGCTCTCTCTAAATCAATCCTCACAGCCAATGGAAGTGACTGAAGATACTAGGGTTTTAGGCTAGTTATCATCTTAGTAGGGTTTTGATTAGGGTTTACTCAATAAGAAGCACCAGGTTTAGGAACTAGGCCAATTATTCTAAGGGATCAGTTGTAGATATAGAATGAGGCAAGATAGCTATAATCAATGAAAAAATAAATCTGTCATTGTAGTGTGGTGAGGGGGGAATCATAGGAGTTAAGTGAACATAATGAATTCACTTGTTTAGAGGATAAAACACTTATATGACAATCTCAAACAAAAAAAGCATATGAGGTAATTTATTATATTTAAAACTTAGGATATTAACAAAAAAATAATATAGATGGCCGCTAGAACTACTTAATCATAAAATGCATAAGGAAAACTGGAGAAAATAGTGTCATTAACCACATTACAAGAATCCCATAAAAATAGTTGCAATTGCCTGTATTGTTTATGTCAAAATCAAGTACAATAGTTTAGAATGTATGAGCTTCAAGTATCCCCCTTTCCTTTGACTTTATTCTATATACATATAGATGAAAAACAATTTTTCCCCTCCAAGGGGTCAAATCCTTCTTCCTGGGAATTGATTACATGATTCTCTCTAACCAATGCCAAAACCTAGGGGAGTTAGAAACCACTTCCCCTTCTAAAAGAGAATCCAATGTTAAATTTGAGTTTACAATGAATTAAAAACATCTAATATACCATTTACATTTACCTTATGTCACTTTAACCTTTTACATGTAGTAAAAAACATTGCTCACATAGAAATGCATCAAATTCTCCAAAAGCGCAGCGAACAAATAGGGGTCAAAGAAAAATTGGTATCTCTTTATCCATAATACATTTTACAAAATTGGGAGAGGATTTTGTAGATAAGGTTGTGGTGGAGACGAACCTCTCTCAGGTTTTTGAAATTTGTTCCCATATTCACAGAATCCTTGCCACAAAAGAATGACTAAAATAGACAAGAAAAATTGGAGAATTGATTTTCTGAAATAGGTCTCAAAGAACATTGAATATATCTCAATAAATGATATTTGTGTAGAAACTGAAGGCAGTGATTGTGATTGGGTATGTCCTTAAAAAAAATCTCCTTTTTTTTCTCCATAATTCATCTTCATTTGGTCAGAACCTCTTTTGAAAATGATGACCAAAAGCAGAGTCAAAAGCGCAATGACTCTCTTGTAGCAACTTGTATTTTGGGAATATCTCCCAAATCAATAAAGTATATGAAAAACCTAAGAGAGATTATTTTTTTTGGGTATGTTATGAACAAAAACCTCCTCAAGGTTTAAAAAATATGTTCCCATTTGTTTAGAATCCAAGCTTTAAGCTGGTGCAACAAAAATTTGTTGTGTTTCTGTAGGATAGCAACACAGAGCTAAAAGTGCAACAACTTGAGGAGAGGGAATGAAGGGGAAGGGTGATAGGATAATTTATGATCAAATTATGAGGGGCAGGTATATGTGTGAGGAAGGAAATGGAAGTGGAATTTTTTCCAATTGAGTGAGGAAAGAGGGTTGAAAAATGGAAAACACGGTCCTAGGCCAAAAGCACAACAACTAGCTAGGGTTGTGAGGGAAAATGATAAAATGTGTGAGTTTGAGTGTGGGTAATGGTTGGAAGTGATTGATGAGAGTAATTAGGGGATGTGTGAGCTTAGAAGAAAAAGGATTTCTTTGTCAATTGAAGCAAAATCCCATAAAAATGAAAAGTGTAGGAAAAGCACAGCAAAACCATAGGCAAGGATTTTAATCATCTTTATGAGGGAATTGATTGCATCTAGGGTTTGTGAAGTATCCACTTACTTGTTGAAAGATGATTTGAAACATTGAAATGAAAAATGATCCTTTTCTTTTCTCCTTTTAGCCTCCCAATCAAAAGCGCAACAACCTCCAGAAACGAAATGAAGTCCTACAAAAACGCAACAAACTGATAGCTAGAGAAGTGGTAATGGAATTTTTATGCTTTCATGGCTATGGTGAATGTATCAATGGTAGAGAGGAGTTGTTGGAACTTTTGAAAGGATGAAATGAACTTTGAAATTTTTTGATGCCCCTTTATACTTGAAAAATCAAAGTTTTGGCTTTGATGGTTGAATGACATCATGTGTACTTTTGACAAAATGACTTGGCTGATCTGATTTGTATTGCAACATCATTTCTTCAAAAGGAAATGTTTCTTTGATTCACTTTATTCACTAATTTCTAACTCCCGTGATGATGATGACCAAAATGGATGACATGACTCTCTTGTTTGATATTGATGACTGATATAATGATAATAATCCAATGCATATCCTAGACCATGACCTATATGGTGACCCACTAACTCTTTTGATGACCTAGCACAAGGAATGATGACATGACCATGATGGGTGATCGTGAACTTGAACAAGTGGAGGGAGTAACAATGATACCTAGACAAATTAATTTGGGACCTTTTGACAACTAGGAGAGATGTCAAATTTTATTTGAAAATATAATAATTTGACCTGAGACTCCATGAATAATATGGAAAGAGTACATTTGATCATTGTGACTATTTGACACTAACAGTAGCTTTGATCAATTTTGGATATATAACAGAAAGGAAATTGCATTGGAAAATTCTTTGGATATGGATGTAATGGATGCTTGCAAAAGAACATTAATAAATAGTTGAGTTTAAATGAAAATAAAAAGGAAAAGAAATGATATTAATTGCAAATATGGAAAAAGTTTGATATTTTTTATGATTCATTTGCATATATATGGTCCATTATGAGACAGATTGTGTCATGTTCTAACCAATATGTATCTAGCTTGTAAATTTTGTAGTTGTGTTATGTTAGACAATACATGATCAATGAGCGATATGGGTGCATGGGTATTTCTATCTAGAAGGAAATAGAAGTTGTGAATATGCATTTAGTCTTTTAGTGTATTTATTCTATTGTTACTTTGACGCATGTTAACATTGAAATATCAAACAATGAGTATTGGTTTACCAATAGATATATTAAAAAATATTTTTTCAAGAATCTCTAGTATATTAGTAAACATGGCATAGGGTGTTGCATAAACATTAACAATTGCAATCTGCATTCCATTTAGAATGATACTTTCCATCAATGCTTCTACATTATGTTCTTGAAACTACATATGTTAAATAATTCTTATTCGTTTGTTGAAACATATGAGTAATCCATATTTGTTATGGCTTGATATGAAATTGAAGGTTTTGAACTTTTGTTGCAACATGTCTTGTTTCAAATGTGTCTCCTATAAAGAAAAAATGTCAACGTCCCTTAGATCATAGTCATTGAGGATATCATCGATATAGGTTTCTAGGTTGTGAGTGTTTAGAGAGAGAACTAATGTGCATGAATGTCTATGCAAAGGTTGATAATTGTAATCTAGTTCCCATTTTGTGATTTGTCATAGACGGTCCATTTTAGCTGTTATTTTATGATTAACTTTGAATTTGTCTTTCTTTAGAGGTTTTAAGAGGAACAAGGATTGCATGTTCCTAACATGAGACAAATTTTTGTAGACTAATCCATGAGTTCGTATTCCAGTAGGATCAAATGTAAGGTTGTCTAGTGTGAGGCCTATTAGTGTCAGTCTTTGCAACCTTCCTCCAGTGATCAAACATGCTCTTACAAAGTGATTTTAAGGTGTCAAGGTCAAATTTTGTCATTTCAGTGAGTCTTCAAGCAAATTTGGTCACTAGGAATTAGGTCTAGGGTTTTCTTTCACTCCTTTCAAATTTTTCCAAATGTCGATCCATGTCACCATTCAGATGAGTGTACCATCATTCAGAGGTTTTCATCATCATGTTAGGTTCCAATGGGTCATATCACACCTTGTTCATGCTTCAGTTGTGCCTAGGTAAGGTTCATTTCCCTCTCCTAGGGTTTTGAAAGTAATTTCTCTTGGATGGTAAAATCATTAGCAAAAATTGTATACTGATGTTCATACACCTTCCCCTATCCTTAATGTACCTTATTAAACACTTCCCATCACTGATATCCCTCAAATTCCTCATTTTCGCAAAAACCCTAGTTTCTTGCTACAACTTGACAATTTTCTAGGCTAGGCCTGTGTTTTTCCTTTTTGGACCCCTTCCCCTCACTCAATCTTTGAAATTACACTTTACCCTACTTCCTAACATCCCTCCCTACTTCCCAAAAATTTCTCAAGAATTTAGAAGCCCCTTATCCCCTTCATTTCACTTCATTTCGACAAATCCCTTGTTCCACACATCGGGATAGGTTTTACTCCAATGATTTTTTTGAGTAAGAAAAGATGAATTTGGGAAAACTGAGAGATGTTTTGTCCACAATAGGCCAAGGAATAAAACCTCCTTCAATTTTTACACAGGTGTCATGGTTTTATAGAAATGTCAAAAATGCAATTGCCTCAGGAGAATTGATGCACCTCTGAAGTGACTTTGGGAAAATCAAGATTTATCCTAGCTTGGTTGGACAAATGACTTGCTTGATGAGTCAAATGATACCTAGACACAAATATATTTCCAATGAGCTATCATGAACTCAATTTGGGGTTGAGGAAGACCTTCAAAAGTTGATTGCAACAGCACTCTGCCTTTAGGCAGCCTCATTTGGCACATTTTGACCAGTCTTGGGCGATTTAATTTTTTACAGGGAAAATGAACTCCAAATTGAAAAATTATAGTTGGGTTGAAAATTAGACTCAATAATATTTCCAACGAGCTATCCCACACCCAATTTTGACACCAGAAAGGCCTCCAAAAGTCTCCTGTAAAAAGCGCTACGCACTGGGTTTGGGGCGCGATGCATTGGGTTTGTGGCACAACGCATAGAGCTACAAGCCATTTTCACCACAAATTCATCCATATTCTCAATTTTCTTCATTTCTTTCAGTCCAAAGTAAGTCAAAAATTTTCCAAATGCCAATGAAAGTGTGCCTTAAGATGTTTATGATGATTTACTGAAAAAATTTCAAAACCCTGCCTCCTTGCAATTTTTGTTCAAAACATGATTTCTTAGGGTTTGTAAATTTGTTTTTGTTGCCATCACTCCCTCACCTTTTATTCCTTCAGTTCCTTTCTATTTTCGTTAACCCATTTCACTATTCCCCATATCCCTAAATTCATTCACCCCTATCCCCAATTCCCATTATAATAAACCCTAGCTTATAGGGTGAAACCCTATTTTTCTTCATTACACTAATGGTTGTATACCCTATCCCCTTAATCCCACTCCCCTCATACATTTTCCCCTTAATCCCATTCTCCACATATAATTTCCCAAATTCTACACTCCCCAAACCCTATCCATATCCCTAAACCCTACTCACATCCCTAAAACTCTTACTCCCATCCCTAAACTATGTTCACACATACATTTTTACACTCTCTTCCATACACTTTACCCATTTCATTCCTCCACCATATTTTCACACTGTTATCCATAAAACCATCCATATAAAACCACATTTTTCAAAACCAAAGGAAAATAATGGAAAGACACAGTGATCATGGGTATGAGCAAGAGATTGAACATGACTGGGAATCTTGGCCTGAGGGAACAAACTTGCACTTGGGAAAGGATGCTAGAGAAGGCCAACAAGGAGAAGACATTGTTGAGGCATATGACTTATCATTACATGGCAAGAAACAAAGTCTACAAGGCAAGAATCGGGAGCTTGAAAGCAAAGTTGAAAAGGGCATCAAGGAGGCAAAAAGAGCAAGATAGACTTCAGATATTAGCTGAGGCTTCCTTGGCCCAACATAGCACTTGATGGAGAAGATTCAGCCCAAATTTCAAAAAATTTGGGACAATTTTTGCATTTTTGAAATTTTTGGACTAAAACACAAAATTTTATGCTCTATGCGTAGCGCCACCTGGCGCTCGCTTTTGATGGGAGCCTCCAAATGACAAAAACTCAGCATTTTTGGATTTGGCATGAAAAAATATGCCTGCCTACCAATGGGCAAGAAATGTTGATAGGTTTTGAGCCCTCAAAAAGGTCAAAAACACTCAAAAAATGACCTTACTGCCCCTATTTTGACACACAGGAAGCAGTGTTGGGAGAATTCAGTTTGGGAGGGGCAAATGGAGGCCAAATTCAAAAATTCCACTTGGGTTTGAAAGTAGATAGGTAGACCTTTCCAACAAGAACACTTAGAGAAAATTTGGACACTAAGAAGGCCTCCAAACGTGGCTGCAAACAGGCGCTACGCATAGGGAAATCAGCGCGACGCATTGCGTAAATTTTGCTCAGTTTGACCAAGAATACTCTATCTTTCACCTAGCTTTTTGACAGTTTGACTTTTCTCCTTCTCAATGTCAAACTTGTGATGTAATTTAATGTAAATTGATGGATCTTGATGTAATTATGTCAAATTTTCACTTATGGAGGTAGATTCATCTATCAAAAAGTTGTTTGAAACTAAATGAATCAGTTCCCTAGTTTCTAGAGGCAAGCTGTTCCATTTCCTAATTTCCAGTTCTCAGTTTAGAATTAGTTGGAACAGCTCCTAAACTTATGAGCTCGACCCCTAGAGGCTAGGATGAGTTATGGTTTGTCTATATCTCGTGATTTTTCGGTCATTAGCATGGTTGGACTTTTGAGAAAGCTTGGAGCTTCATTATATACTCATATCAGCAGTTTTGGCTAAGGAATAGAGACCAGGGTTTGCAACACTCTTTGGGATTCATATGGCAATTTGTTTTGGTATAGTGCTTTCTTCTGTAATTGTAAATTTACTTATGTTTTATGTATGCCATTATCTATCTTGCTTCTTCTTAACTAAATCAAACAAGGGTAAGGATAGAATCCATTGAAATTGCAGTGCTCTACCTAGGGTTTGCTTTAGATTTTGATGTTTTCAGTTGTTTGAAGAGGATCCCTAAGTTTTCTTGCCCTCTTCAAATCCTCACCTGTCTAATCTCTCCATCTCATTCAACTTGAAGTGCCAAAATCAGTTGCCTACCTTGCCCCATTGAGATCTCTGCAAAACTGAGCCTCATTCCCCGCACCCAAAATTTGCCTTTCCATTGGAACCAACAAAAACATCATTTTCTTCAATCAAACTCATTTACACACATACCTATCCTAAAATTAGTCAGCATATTATTCATCTCAAGCCCTCATCAATCATATCTTGCTAAGATTGACTAGGAGAGAGCCCTCTCCTGACCTGGCAGGGCTAGCTACCAGGTTAAGCATGGTTTGATGTTGTCCTAGATCTTACCTTTCTTAGCCTGCGGTAGATTTGGGCACTAACATAGTGGCGACCATACTGAGGAAGAATTTTTTTTTTGTTAGTGTTCTTACTTTATAAACTATAGACGGAGCCTGAAGTTATGCCAAGAAGCCTTCGAACTGCAGATTGCTTTGCGAGTGCATAAGTAGATAAAAGCTACTTCAGTCAATCTCCGGTCTAGTCTTATAAGCTAAACATCTGACTTGCAAATTGCCCCAGTAACATGTATCAAGTTCAGATCTGATTGTTGATGGTGGACAACGATCACACACAGCAAGGCTGAAATCATTCACCTGGCGATTCCAAATCAGTTTCGAGATCAGATCCAAGGATTCCATTGGAGGATGAACCCAACCAGCAAAAACATGAAAGGACAATATGGAAGGATCAGGTATTCAAGTTGGAATTTCATCCAAGACATTTTGTTTTTTGTTATAAATTATTTCTTCTCTTTTCTCGAGAATGTCAAGAAGGCTTTGAAAAGTATATTGTGTTTGAGAAAAGATTGCAAGCCTGCAATTGATTCTTTCCCTTTGAAGATTGTAAATACCAAAGATTTGCATGCCTTTGAACTTGATCAAAACCCTTTTTCTGAATCTTGTGATGATTGTCTCCAAACTGATGAGCCTCAAGAGACCAAGGCTGGTTCTATACCTTCTGTACATGCCCCACTACCTTGTAAAATTCCAGATCGATACAAGCCTCTGATTTTACCTCCTATATCCCATGCTTTCCCTAAAAATCATGATCTATATCTACCAAGATTTGATGGTGAACGCGACAATATCACTGTTGAGAGACATGTACTAAATTTTGAGTTTTTCCTTGACCTTTTTGAAGTTGATGAAGAAGATTTCAATATAATGCTTTTTGCTCTTTCTTTGCAAGGCAAAGTCAAGAGTTGGTTCAAAACCTTGCCTAATGCGAGCATCTTAGATTTCCAGCAGTTCGTCAAAGTTTTCCTCAACAGGTGGGTGATCAGACAAAACCCTTTCTTGGTTATAGAAGAGTATAACCAGCTGAAAATATTGCCAGGGGAGATAGTACAATAGTTTTCATCCAGATTTAACCAAGCTTATTATTCGATGCCTGTTAATATAAGACCTCCTCCTGTATCCGCTCTCTTGCACTACCCGGGTGCCTTTGATTCGGAAATGGAGTTTCAGCTGAGAGAAAGGAACCTTGCAACACTTGAAGAGATGTAAAACAGTGCAGTAGATGTAGAGGCCCATTTGCTGATCCGAAGGGCAAAGTTGAAGGAAGAAGAGATGAAAAACATAGATCTGGAGGAATCAACATCTTTAGAGGTAACCCTTGACATTTTGGTAAGTGCAGTGGAAGAGATGATGTAGAATATCACCACAAGGAATGAGTATAATGTTCAAGACCATGGCTTGCTAATTGAAGAAGAACAAGTTGCTCATCCAAAACATCTTCTTTCTTATCCCAGTTGTCATATATCGAATAATGATGATTTTATAGATCATATTGGAGAAGAGAGATATGTTGATATGACATGTATGCTTGATGATGTGTTTTATACTGACGATCTGCCTCAGTTTGATCAGTATGATGATGATTATGTTCTCCAAACAGAAGCTAATCTTGCAAACAAATTAGTAGCTAGTTTGTGGGAGGAGGAAGTTCATTTTCAGCAGCTCGAATACAGTGATCAGCCGATGCATATCAGCTATGACAGTGACGAGGAAAGTGCAGCAAATTTGAAGTAAGTGAAGGATATTTACCTTTTTGTTTTGCTTCGTTTCAGTTCATCAGAGACAACATTCATGCAATTAGAAATCAATTGTCAACAAGTCTTGATTTGGACCATCTTGAGGGCAATGAAAACCTTGTTCAAGACTTTTCATATCCAAAGTTGTTGCCTGTGAATGCCATCGATTATCAACTTACAGATGAAAACCTGGAAACTGGGCTATATGATCAAATGATGCAAGATGATTCCGTACCTTTCTATTCTGAATCATTTCAGTTTCTGAAGGGAAAACTGCATAGTATATCTTCAAATGAGTAGCCTGTAGAAAGTCATGCAATCTCATCGGAACAAATAGAAAATGGGTTGCAACAATATTTTCAAGTTTTTCACGATCCAATAGCTGATGTGTTGGATGATGTCTGCAGTCAAAGTCCTTATCCTATCTGTGAGCTTGACAAAAGTATTGATACAAACTTGATTCGGTAGCCGGTTTATTTGTCATTTTCAGCAGGAGTCTCGTCACAAAGCTCAAATCAAAGTTTGCATTCATGGTATCAAGAGAAGAGAGGTAATCGATTAGATGAGCTAAGTCTCAGTGTGCATGAATTTCGAGATCCTTATGCAGTGTTTTTGGAGGCGGATAGAGAATCCATAGTATTCAATAGATCTGTTTACAAGTTTTCATGGGAGTTGCCTTTCAGTAGTTCTCTTTTGTTGTTCATAAGTGAGCACTTGCAGAGAATTCAAACAGCAGCCAGAATACTTACTTGGTTGCATTGGTTGTTTCATTTCACTTGATCAGGTGATGAAAGGAACAACTAGAGTAGGTTGTATTGAATAAGCTTCATATTGAGCATAATTTCCAGTTTGTTGGTTGTGTTTAAGTATCGAGTCAGTTTTTAGTTGATCGAGAGTCAGTTTGCATCATCAAGTCGTTAGTTTTCAGTCATGCATTTCAGCTTGAGTTTTTGACTACATAGCCCAATGGATAAGGTATTGGTCAGCTCTCCCAAAGATCTGTCATTCTTGGCACCTCCAAGGAGCTACCATCCCCATTGGAGCCAATGTTAGTGTCAGTCTTTGCAGCCTTCCTCCAGTGATCAAACATGCTCTTACAAAGTGATTTTAAGGTGTCAAGGTCAAATTTTGTCATTTCAGTGAGTCTTTAAGCAAAATTTGGTCACTAGGAATTAGGTCTAGGGTTTGCTTTCACTCCTTTCAAAGTTTTCCAAATGTCAGTCCATGTCACCATTCAGATGAGTGTACCATCATTCAGAGGTTGTCATCATCATGTTAGGTTCCAATGGGTCATTTTACACCTTGTTCATGCTTCAGTTGTGCCTAGGTAAGGTTCATTTCCCTCTCCTAGGGTTTTGGAGGTAATTTCTCTTGGATGGTCAAATAATTAGCAAAACTTGTATCCTAATGTTCATACACCTTCCCCTATCCTTAATGTACCTTATTAAACACTTCCCATCACTGATATCTCTCAAATTCCTCATTTTCGCACAAACCCTAGTTTCTTGCTACAACTTGACAATTTTCTAGGCTAGGCCCATGTTTTGCCCTTTTGAACCCCTTCCCCTGACTCAATCTTTGAAGTTCCACTTTCTCCTACTTCCTAACATCCCTCCCTACTTCCCAAAATTTTCTCTAGAATTTAGAAACCCCTTATCCCCTTCATTTCACTTCATTTCAACAAATACCTTGTTCCACACATCAGGGTAAGTTTTACTCCAATGATGTTTCTGAGCAAGAAAAGATGAATTTGGGAAAACTGAGAGATTTTTTGTCCACAATAAGCCAAGTAAGAAAAACCTCCTTCACTTTTTACACAAGTGTCATGGTTTTAGAGAAATGTCAAAAATACAGTTGCCTCAGGAGAATTGATGCACCTCTGAGGTGACTTTGGGAAAATCAATATTTATCCTATCTTGGTTGGCCAAATTACTTACTTGATGATTCAAATGACAAATAGACACAAATATATTTCCAATGAGCTCAATTTTGGGTTGAGGAAGACCTTCAAAAGTTGACTGCAACATCACTTTGCCTTTAGGCAGCCTCATTTGGCACATTTTGACCAGTCTTGGGAGATTTGATTTTTGACAGGGCAAATGAACTCCAAATTGAAAAATTCCAGTTGGGTTGGATATTAGACTCAATAATATTTCCAAGAAGCTATCCCATGGCCAATTTTTACACCTAGAAAGCCTCCAAATGTCTCCTGCAAAAAGAATTACGCATTGGGTTTGGGGCGCAGCTCATTGGGTTTGTGGCGCGGCGCATAGAGCTACAAGCCATTTTCACCACAAATTCATCCATATTCTCAATTTTCTTGGCTTCTTCCAGTCCAAAGTAAGTCAAAAACTCTCCAAATGCCAATTAAAGTGTGCCTTAATATGTTTATGATGATTTAGTGAAAAAATTTCAAAACCCTACCTCCTTGCAATTTTTGTTCAAAACATGATTGCTTAGGGTTTGTAAATTTGTTTTTGTTGCCATCACTCCCTCACCTTTTATTCCATCAGACCTTTCCAAAAAGTATAATTAGATAAAATGTTGACACCCGAAAGGCCTCCAAAAGTGGCTGCAAACAAGCGCTACACATAGGGAAATCAGCGTGACACATTGGGTAAATTTTGCTCAGTTTGACCAAGAATACTCTATTTTTCGCCTAGCTTTTTGATAGTTTTACTTTTCTCCTTCTCAATGTCAAACTTGTGATGTAATTTAATGTAAATTGATGGATCTTGATGTAATTATGTGAAATTTTCACTTATGGAGTTAGATTCATCTATCAAAAAGTTGTTTGAAACTGAATGAATCAGTTCCCTAGTTTCTAGAGGCAAGTTGTTCCACTGCCTAATTTCCAGTTCTCAGTTTAGAATTAGTTAGAACAGCTCCTAAACTTATGAGCTCAACCCCTAGAGGCTAGGATGAGTTATGGTTTGTCTATATCATGTGATTTTTCAGTCATTAGCATGGTTGGAATTTTGAGAAAGCTTGGAGCTTCATTGTATACTCATAGCAACAGTTTTGGCTAAGGAATAGAGACCAGGGTTTGCAGCACTCTTTGGGATTCATGTGGCAATTTGTTTTGGTATAGTGCTTTCTTCTGTAATTATAAATTTACTTATGTTTTATGTATGCCATTATCTATCTTGCTTCTTCTTAACTAAATCAAACAAGGGTAAGGGTAGAATCCATTGAAATTGGAGTGCTCTACCTAGGTGTTACACAGTAATTTGTCACTGTCTCCTTGTCAGTCTCCCTACTGTGTCATGAAATCAAATCCATCATGCTCATGCTCTCCGAAATGGCCAAAAAATCCTCTTTGCCTAAGTTTATTGGATCATCGCGACTGTTATTGAAATAACCGCGCTGACTGGCGGATGATAGTGCAATTGGTGCACTGCCAGCGCGGAAGCACACGGGTTTCCCGCACTGATCGAATTTCATAGCCAGCGCATCCTCTGCTTGTACTAAGTCGCACTGACCAGACCTCTTCTGTTATTGAGATGCGATGTTAGCGCGCCAGTCCAGTTATGCACCCGCGCTGATCTTGTTTGGGCGAGTTTGTTCTAACAGCCAACCTTCCAGATGACTCCATACCTGGTTGTTGGCCTTGTGAATGTCGCCCTCCCTTCTATGGCATGTCTGTTCGTCATATGAGCCACCTTTCTTGGAGATAAGCTTATCCTTCCACCATCCATGGAGACTCCTTCTCCTATATAAGCTTCCACCATTGCCATGAGCAGCTAGTTTTTGATATATAGTTTTTGATATAGAGGAATTCATAGTGCTTTAGTGCTGCTCTTAATAGGCAGTTGGTGTGTTAAGTGTGGATTGCTAGAGAGCTTAAGGAAGGTTGTGAAGTCTTGTTGCCTTGTGTGAGAGAGAGAGTTGTTTGTCTTGGGAGATCTACCTCTAAGGGTGAATGCTTATGAGACTTGCTGGCTGGACCCTCTTGAGAAGGACTCAGCGTCAGAACATTGGTTGTACCTTTCTCTGTTTTGATTAATAAAAAATAGATTACTACTGTTATGGTTCCATTCTCATTTGTCTTATAATGGTTAATGTGAATTACATCCTTTCTGACTGATGTATAGTTGCTTTTACTAGATTTCACGCTTGTGTTTGTTTTCTCTTTGCATGTGCAGGTGTCCATCCACGAAGATAGTGGAGGATCGTGACCGACCAGAGCAAAGGGGCGAGAGCAGCATCTCTTCATCAAACAATAGCACTGGAATCCAAGTAGGTGTTCATTTCCCACTTTTTAATTGCAACTAGGAGCTTGCATAGTAGCATTGATTGATTGTTGCTAGACCCGTTCTGGGCTAGTAGGGATCACCTCTATCCGTAGAGGGGATTTACCTCTCCAACAATAGTATCCACGTTATTTTATTTTTTAGTTTATATTCTATATTTTTCTATTTTCAGTTCAAGAATGGCCCTAAAGGCCTAGCACACAGAGGTTAGTGGCATTGAGCAATGTAGAGGTAGATTATATGGTAGCTAGTCAAGTAGGTTGTGAGGCACTATGGATTTTCAAGATGTTATTTGTTTTACTTGGTGATAATCCATCTACGATGTATTGTGATAATTGTATTTGTATTAAAATCTCTGAGAATCTAGTATTTCATGACTTTTCAAAGCACATTGAAATCAAATACCACTTCATCAAAGACTAGGTTAAGAGGAGAATTGTGAATCTTGAGTATATATCCATTAATGCACATGTAACAAACCTTCTCACAAAGTCATTGCAAAGGGGAAAACATGTTCTTTAGAGACAAGATGGGAGTGGTGAGAAATACCTTCCTCTGTAAGAGGGAGTGTTGAAAATGGTACCAAGGAGGTACTTCCTAGGCATTTCTCCTTTTGGTCTAGAGAGACACATTAATCATATTTTGCCTAAATGATAATATGAGTTTATTAATATCAAGGAGGCTAAAGTACTTTTTATGTGAATTTGTACTAAGTACTTTAAGTTCTTAAAGTCACATGTGTTTTTAAAGTCAATTTATGTGAAAAGTACTAAAATACACTTTATATTATTAAAGTGACTTTTATATTCTACAAGTGACTATGAGGAAAAAAAGACCATGGTACTAAAACATTAAAAGTATTAGGGGTGCTCGTTAATAGAAAGGGGGACCAAACTAAAAAGGGGTTCAAAAGGAAACAATCTCTACCCTTGATCTAATGAGATGATATTTAATTGCAACCATCAGATATAAGGGCTAGGGTTCTCATCTTATTGAGAAGACAAAATGGAGAAAAAAGGAGATTGAGCTCATTCATTATTCTCATGAGAACATTGAGAAGAGGATAAGTGAGTAACTTGAAGGGAGGAGAAATTGTTGAATTGTGAAAGGAGGGTTCAAATTTCTAGAGAGTTTCCTAGCTTAAACTTACAACAGAGATCTATGCAGGAGTTTCCATGAATTTCGCACCAGTTGTTTAGTCGAGTTTGGACTAGTATTCAGCCTGAATTTGTAGTCATATTTTCGTTGTGTATCAGGCCTTCATTCAACTTGAGTTTTGTGATAGATTTCAGGTCGAGTTATGGCCTAAACTTTAAGAGAATAGTTGAATTTTTTGGGTAAACAGACCCAAAAATCCTTCACTCTGACAAGGAATTATAAGAGACTACATTAACACAGAAACATGATACTTCCAATCAGATGTTAAGGGTTAGGTTCCAATGATAATTTTTGCTATAATGAAGCCCAAAATATGTGTTATTGACATAGAGTACAAGCATACATATGGAGACCAAGTATCAGTCTGAGTTGAGCACTGTGTGAAGACTCTAATCTTCTTGTACTTTCACCGTGACTTCAACAAACAAAATAAGGGGGATAAGTTGACCTTTCTCGATTGTACAAATTCATTTAAGAAGCAAATTGAATATTCCCTTTAGCACTGGTTTCCCCACTGTGGGGTTTCTCCAGGGTCAAATTGACCAAATTAAGTGTTTTAAATTGTGTGTGTGCTTGTTATTTTCTCTTGTATCAGTTATTGAAAAGAAATAGTAGAGTGCCTCTTTGTTTCCATGTAAATGCTAATCTAATATAAATTATTAGTCATTTGTTTTATAATGAGTTTGGGCATTAAACCATAGAAAATATGAAAAATGGGTTGGGCTACATTCTTTTATCATATTTTACAATATACTCTTGAATTTCAGAAATAAAATCTTTACATCACAATTTTTATTACATATTTATTATTATTGCATTAATAGAAGTGAGATATTTCTTCTAATCTCTTTTAGAAAAAAAATTAAGCATTTTAACAAAGATAATATAAATGAGTATAATAATAATATTATTATTATTTAATCATTTTATTAAATTACACAATTTTCAATATAAAATACAACATTATTATTATCTTCTTTAGTATCCATTAAACTAGGATAAATACTTTTAATGTGAAACATTTTTTTTCACTTGTTGTAGACACCAGGGCTTGGTTAAACCATTGGGAGATTAATGAGAATGTTGCATTGCAAAACATTAATAACATTAAAAATATTGTTACTTCTAAGTTCAAAGAAAAAATGTGGTGTGAGAAAGATTTAGCAGCTAAAAGAAAATTAAGATATTATAAGGAGGTCATCAACCCCACCCTAGAAGATCAAAAGTATCTCTCTATTTTAACTAGCTCAAAGAATAAAATTAATATAGCCAAGATTAGAACGAAGTGTCATGAGCTCCATAGTGAAACGGGTCATTGGGTAGTTCCTAAAACACCATGGATGGAAAGGTTCTGCCATCTATGTGAGAATATGAACTTCGAGGATGAAAATCACTTCCTCTTAGAGTGCCCCATGTACAACCACATTAGATCTCAATTTCAAAATCTTTGTTGCAACACTAATATTCCTAGCCTTTTATGTTGTCAAAATTACAGTGAGCTCGGGAGGCTTTTCTCCAAGCTTTTTGAGCATAGGAATAAAATCTTAAATCAAACTAAATAATTCGTTTCTTTAGGTCCGGTAGACCAAAGTTTGGTCTCAGTGGGCATTCACCATCATCATCATCAGAATGAAACTCCATTTACAATAATTTGTATTATTACTTATTCATTTTTCTAGTTTATATCAGATAAGTAACTTGAATTATTATTATTATTATTTATTCATTTTTAAATAATTTTTTTAAGTTAAATATACCAAGAGATTCAATTTCCCCAAAAACCATGGGGTATTTATTTTAAACATATTTATTGAATTTTGGGCGAATTTGTGGGGAAAAATAATAGAGAAAAGAAAGAAAAGAGAAGAATATATTAATTAAACTACATTTTTTAATAAATCTAAATTTAATATTATTATTATTATTATTATTATTATTTAAAGAAACAATTATAGTTTTATATTAAAGCTTCATGGGTTGAAGGCCAAAACCTTGTACATCAGCATCTATGACTTCTACTACAATATTAAAAAAAATCCAAAAGATCTAGATGGATTGATTCAATTTACACCATGTCCATATTCAACTATTTTAAGCATATTGTACTTATATAGCTTCCACATGACACATAATATTACTATATATCTTCAAAACATGGTGACTAAAACTTGCAAAACTAACCTACATTTTTTTTCCTCGGGAGCATTCATTACATCAAATCCCAAATGTTCAAGATTGTTCTCAAAAGGTTGTGCTTTCGTTTCTATGTCCCCTTCCTCCTTAGTTAAGTCTTACGAGCCTAAAGTCACCTCTCTAAGTGCCTCAAAATCTTCAAATTCGCCACTATTGACCATAATTCTCCCTTCTGCTACCGTTGTAACTGAATCATGCATTTTGAAGCCATCATTTCAACTGTCAATTGCAACTACTCTAGTTTCATCTCTAGCAAATTAAGATTTTGAGACAATAGCCCAAACTAGGCTCGAGACTCTAACAACTGCATTTCGCCAAGCCCAAAGGTTAAGTACATGAGAAACTTTATATACATCATTATCTTAGCTACATGAATATTAATTTCCTCTACATTAATATTGGTATGACTATTCATTGGGAAATATACACTCCAAATTTTCTCTTTGCCTTGACGAACAAAGGGCTTGGATTTCAATTTGACATTGGCACGACTGCATTGCCATATTTTATAGCCTTACTAAGCTAAAATCCTCAATTCTTGCAAAATTGGGAAAATAGAGACTCATTTAGGCATTAATGTGACCCAAGCTACTCCCCATGTAGCTATAAGAAGCCCATTATAGTGGAGGGTTCTAAATCTAATAAGTCTTGATGATAGTTTCCATGTTATTTTATTTTGTAGTTTATATTCTATATTTTTCTATTTTGAGTTCAAGAATGGCCCTAAAGGCCTAGCACACAGAGGTCAGTGGCATTGAGCAATGTAGAGGTAAAGTATATGGCAGCTAGTCAGGTGGGTTATGAGGCACTGCGGCTTCGCAAGATTTTATTTGGTTTACTTGGTGATAATCCATCTACGATGTATTGCGATAATTGTAATTGTATTAAACTCTTTGAGAATCTAGTATTTCATGACTGGTCAAAGCACATTGAAATCAAATACCACTTCAATAGAGACTAGGTTCAGAGGGGAGTTGTGAAGCTTGAGTATATATCCATTGATGCACAAGTAACAAACCTCACAAAGTCATTACCAAGGGGAAAGCATGTTCTTTAGAGATAGGATGGGAGTGGTGAGAAACATCTTCCTCTGTAGGAGGGAGTGTTGAAAATGATACCAAGGAGGTATTTCCTAGGCATTTCTCTTTTTAGTCTAGGGAGACACATTAATCATTTTTTTGTCTAAATGATATTATGATTTTATTAATATCAAGGAGGCTAAAGTACTTTTTATGTGGAGTTGTACTAAAGTCACATGTGTTTTAAAAGTCAATTTATGTGAAAAGTACTAAAATATACTTTATATTTTTAAGTGACTTTTATATTCTAAAAGTGACTATGAGGAAAAAATGACCATGGTACTAAAACATTAAAATTATTAGGGGCATTCATTAATAGAAAGGGGGCCCACATTAAAAAGGGGTTCAAGAGAAAACAATTTCCACCATTGATCTTGAAATGAGATTTAATCGCAACCATTAGATCTAAGGGTTAGGGTTCTCATCTTATTAAGAAGACAAAAGGGAGAAAAAAGGAGATTGAACTCGTTCACTACTCTCATGAGAGCATTGAGAAGAGGAGAAGTGAGTAACTTGAAGGGAGGAGAAATTATTGAATTGTGAAAAGAGGGTTCAAATTTCTAGAGAGTTTCCTAGCTCTAACTTCCAACGGAGATCTATGGCACCAGGTTCCAAGAATTTTGTACCAGTTGTTAAGTCGAGTTTTCACTAGTATTCAACGTGAATTTGTAGTAGGATTTGTGCTGTGTATCAAGCCTTCATTCAACTTGAGTTTTGTGATATATTTCAGGTCAAGTTCTCGCCTAAAATTTAGGAGAACTAAGACAAATTTATCAGGTAAACAAACCCAAAAATCCTTCAGTTTGACAATGAATTATAAGAGACTACATTAGCACAAAAATGGGATACTTCCAATCAGATGTTAAGTCTTAGGTTTCAAGGAGAATTTTTGCTATCATGAGGCCCAAAATATGTGGTATTGACATAGAGTACAAGCATACATATGGAGACCAAGTATTAGTCTGAGTTGAGCACTCTGTGAAGACTCTAATTTTCTTGTACTCTCACTGTGACTTCAACAAGCAAAATAAGAGAGATAAGTTGATATTTCTTTGTTGTACAAATTCATTTAAGATGCAAATTGAATACTCCTTTTAGCACAGGTTTTCCCCATTGTGGGGTTTTTCCAGGGTCAAGTTGACCAAATTAAGTGTGTTAAATTGTGTGTGCTTACTGTTTTCTCTTGTTGAAAAGAAATACTAGAGTGCCTCTTTATTTTCATGTAAATGCTAATCTAATATAAATTATTAGTCATTTGTTTTATGATGAGTTTGGGCATTAAACCATACAAAATATGAAAATTGGGTTGGGCTACATTCTCCTATCGTTTTTTACAATATACTCTTAAATTTCAAAAATAAAATCTTTACATCACAATTTTTCTTACATACTTATTAGTATTGCATTAACAAAGTGAGATATTTCGATATTTCTTGTTTCTTACATATTTATTAGTATTGCATTAATAGAAGTGAGATACTTCTTCTAATCTCTTTTAGGAAAAAAAATTAAGTATTTTAACAAACATAATATAAATGAGTTAATTTAATAAATTATAATTATAATCATTTTATTAAATTACACCAAATTTTCAAATAAAATTAATATGTTTTATCTTTCTTAATATCCATTAAAATTTATTTTTTCACTTGTTTTGTATTTATAAATAATTAAACCTCTATTTAGAAAATATATTTAACTTATCATCATTTTCTAATTTTTTAAAATACTTTCACCGTGAAACATTTTTTTTTCACTTCATGTAGAATTGAAACTTATTTATAATAATTTGTATTTTTTATTATACATTTTTCTAATTTATATAATATAAAGAACTGAATTATTATATTTATTCACTTTTATATAACATTTTAAAATAAAATATATAAAAAATTCAATTTTCCCCAAAAAAAAAACCCATAGGGTATAATTTTTTTAAACATATTTATGAATTTTAAATTTTTTAGAAAAATAAATTAAAGAAAAATAAAAACAAATCTGTTAAAACTTCCTGGTTTGAATGCCAAAACCTTGTACCTTCTACTACAATATAAAAAAAAAAAAAACCAAAAAATCTAAATAAATTAATCCAATTTACACCATGTCCATATTCAACTATTTTAAGCTTGTATTTATAAAACTTCCATATGACACATAATATTACTATATATCTTCCAAACATGGTGACTAAAACTTGCAAAACTAACCTACATTTTTTTTCCTGAGGAGCATTCATTACATCAAATCTGAAATGTTCAGGATTGTTCTCGTAAGGTTGTGTTTTCGAGCCTTGTTCTCGTAAGATTGTGTTTTCGAGCCTATGTCCCCTTCCTCCTCAGTTCAGGGAGTTGTCTATAATATGATTTTTTGGAGATTCCGGTGACGGAATCTGCCGGAGGAAATGGAGCTTAAATATTGATTTGCTGCAGTTAAAATGGTTTTTTAACTGCATATTTGGATACAGCACCCTGAAAAACCCCTGGGGCACTTTGATTGTGCAGAAATTAGCTATTAAACGTGGGATTCCAATAAATTGCTGCCGGATTTTGACCGGAAAAACCCAGAAAAACTTCCAAAAAGTCTCGTTATAGTTTTACGAGCCTGAAATCGCAGTCACCTCTCTGAGTGCCTCGGAATCTTCAAATTCACCACCATTGACCATAATTCTCCCTTCTGCTAACGTTGTAACTGAATTATCCATTTTGAAGCCATCATCTCAACTCTCAATCGCAATTGCTTTAGTTTCATCTCTAGCAGATTAAGATTATGAGACAGTAGCCCAAACTAGGCACGGGACTCTAACAACTGCATTTCGCCAAGCCCAGAGGTTAAGGAAACGAGAAACTTTATAGACACCGCCATCTTAACTACATGAATATTAATTTCCTCTACATTAAGATTGGTATGACTATTCATTGGGAAATCTACTCTCCAAATTTGCTCTTTTCCTTGGCGAACAAAGAGCTTGGCTTTCAATTTGACACTGGGGCGACTACATCGCCACATTTTATAACCATACTGAGCTAAAATCCTCAATTATTCACTCCCCTTTTCTTTTCTGACATGAATTCTTATTTTTGTGTGGACAGCAGAACCCAACACCAATTTATTCATTCTACAATTAGAAACAATCTACAAGGAAATCAGAGTTCAAGAGCATGTGAACTGTAGATCAATTAAGGTGATGAGATTTCTAGTGCCTGGCCGTATTTTTCAGCAGTGAAATATATGCTCCATCTGTCATCTAATTTATTTTTCATTATGCGAGATATCAAGGTGGAGGCTTGATCCCATCCTTTAAAATTAGTTAATTTGTTCCGGACTAAAGGAGTGGATTTTTCACTTAACAAATACCCATAGTGTGACTTAACAATGGAATTGCCAACTTCCCATCTATTAATTCGAGCAATTAATCTTTTGATTATCACTGTCATTTGAGCTATAACCTTGGTTTTCATGGCAAACGTTTGATGTTAATAACCTTATCACCCAAGACCATTACTCCATTATCCAAAGCGAAGCCTTTGTTGGCCAAATAATCTGCTTCAAAATTAAGATGTCATTTCACAGGATAAAATTCCATCTAAAAGTTTATTCAGTGCAGAATGGGAACTTGGAACTGAGCAGAGTTCTTTTTGAGTTTATTCCTCCCTGAATTACAATCATTGAATTCCCAAAAATCATGACATGACATCGTGATAAATCTAATCTTTCTTATAATGCTAAATATTCCATTTGGTTATTAATTACTGTTTTAATTTCCAATAAAATTATTATTAACTATACATTAAATGTTTATATTAATAAATTAAATCTTTTATTAATTTCGCAAATAAAAATTATTATTATTATTTTATTGTTTATATACATTAAAAATTTTTAGATTTTAAAGATGCAATTGCAAATATGAATGAGTCATAAACTATTTAGGTGATTTCAAGTAAGATTCATTTTGACTACTATTATTTTTTTGAAATTTTGATTTGCTTAAATAGCCTAAAACTTAAAAAAAGGAGTTTTATTCGGGTCAAAAAGGAAGAAAAAAGTGAATCTTTAAATTAATTAATTAATCTTTATATTCTTAAAGAGATAGAAAAATGTTTTGATTACATGGATTTCTCATTAATTAAAAGAATGAATTTTGATTACATGGCTTTGTCATTAATTAAAAAAATGAATAAAAATGAGCATTTTCATGTGAAAATTAATTTACCTAAGGAGAAAATTAAATTAGTCTAGTTCTATTTTAGTTTAATGTTATATTATACACTAAAGTAGATTCATCTTAACTTTGGTATCAAGCATGGAGAGGGATAAAATCTCTCAAAGTAAAAACTTCTTTTCAAATTTTACACATAAAAAAAAGTTTAAAGATTAAACTTGAGAAAATATCTGCATTTCAAGAGATTTAAGAGATTTAATCTCTCCATAGCCTTAATAGATGTAGAGTTAAGATATTATATAAAATAATTAGACTTCATATCTAAAACGTGTTTATATGAATAATTAGAGTTTAGATCTAAAATGTGTTGAGTTTTTCTTGAAACTACATTGTCCCTAATACAGTTTCAATGTCTGTAACAACTTCACTAATGAATTGAAGATCCTATTATCATTTAAATTTTGCTGATCAACAAGATTCATAATTGAATTTAAACTTTTAAAATACTTTATAATAGAAAAATATATATATATATATATATAATATTGAATTATAAATATTGTGATTATTATCTTTTCATCATTTTGATTTTCACAATTTCAAATAAAAATAATTTATACACCATTTCAATTTTGATGTAAAATAACAAAAAAGAATGTGATGCATATCTTCTTATAACTTTCACCCACTTTAAATTGTTATGCGGCCATTCTCTTGTTTGAGTGAATAATATGCTTTGGCAAACATTTTTAAGAAGGAAACAATGTGATTCATTTTTTTATAATTTCGACCACTTTAAATTGTTATGTGGCTATTCCTTTATTTTATTAAATAAATATTATACTTTGCCACTTAATATTCCGTGTACGTTATTTTTCGAATAGTATTATTAGTCCGTCTTCAAAAGGCTGGCAAGGACTCTAGTAATCCGTTTGCCTTAAAATCTGAGCTGGTATACAAACAATATAGGATTAAAGCCAAAAGACTTTCGGAATCGATTTGCTTGAAATCTGAGTTGATATACCAGCAATATAGGATTAAACCCAAAGTCTAGCTTGCATGCAATAATTCACCTTTTTTTAGCTTAATAAACATGTTTGCTTTAAAATATAGGACTAAACCTAAAGTCTGACTTGCATGCAATAATTCACCACCTATTAAACACGGACAAGCAATAATTCACTATCTATTAAACACGAACAAAGTTTCTTGATAGTGAATCAAAAGCTATAAGACATTCTGAGGTCTTATTTAACCTCTTCTTGAGGCCAAGAGGTTCATAACTTAGTTAAAATGCATAATATTAATAAGCTTTTGTGACATGATTGAATAATGCTAGAGTTGTTATAACATTATTTACTTAAAATCAAATGCTTGGTTGCACATGTAGCAGTTGGCGCTTTTGGCTCGCGGTGTCTTACCATGATCTTTCTAAGTTGGTGCTCTTGGCTCGTGGTGTCCTACCACGATCTTTCTAACGAGGCGCTCTTGGCTCACGGTGTCTTGTCACAATCTTGCTAAAATTAAATGTTTGGTTGCACATGTGGGAGTTGGTTGCTGTGTATTCAACCTTTACTAGCTAAATCCATTTGTGCAGGTTTTCTAACACATTTAAACCACTTAGGATATTCACCTTGAAATCCTAATCCAACAATGGAGCACTCTAAGCACTCTAACACTTTGGAGGATTTTGCACTGTAAAGATGTTTTCCAAATAACGCTGCAAGAAATGTTACCGGAATTGGAAGGACTACAGACAGTGCATGGCTTACAGCACAATCACACGCTATAATATACTATCAATCCAGTCCATTAAGTTAGAGTTAGAGCCCATCTCGTAGAGTGAGGTTTTGTCAATCCATTCAATTACAGCTGGACCCCATCTCGCAGAGTGTGGGTTTGTCCAAAACTTGCCATTAAACTGGTTTCTTCTCATCTATATGTTTCTTTGTGGCAAATTCACTCAACTCTTGTTAACATTTTTTTCATCAGGCTTCCCAACATACTTCATTGCTTCCCAACATTTGAATCTAAATCTGTCAATTATCTGGAGGATAGGAACACTACCATCCGCTCTTCAGAAAACTAGAGATATTCTTTGTCTAATCCGCGACTGCAAGGGAATCATAAATCCTTAATAAATCCAAGCAAACCACCTAAATTTTAGGCTGTCAAAACCAGAAAAACACTACATAAGACTTCTTATAATGTGGCAAAAAAAAAAGGTAAAATGTTAATTATGACATTCCAATACTAAATTACCCCTACCTCTTCCCAATAGTAGAAAACCCAATTGGTGGGATAATAAGTGAAAAAAATATAGTATTTTCCAAGAAATAACAAGATCTTCGACTAAACAGCCTATCGCAAGTATTTTTAAGAAATTTATTTCATAAACTTTAGGTTTTTTCATCTACAATCTACAACCGTTTTTTTAAATTTAAAATAAGAAAAATAAAATTTATAGGTAACTTGTGAATGGCTATATAAGTATTATTTTCCTGACCGTTTGCATTGTCCAACCACGATTTTCGGCCCATAATGAAACATTTTCAGAAATATATGAAACATTTTCAGACATGAATATTTTTATAAATATTTTAGCAATCAAGCCTTCAAACCTTAAATATCTGCCAGAAAATTCAAGATAAGGACTCACCGGTGCAAATTTGTTGTCACAGCCAGGATGTTTAGGCTCATTGCCATCATGAACAATGTCGCCGCACAGTCCACCCTACAAAAAGAGTAAAAGCAAGCAGGCACACTACAGCAACCCGAGGAAATTGTAAACAAGGTGTTGAAAATGTAATTTCAACTACGCTCCAGCGATTCACCTTTGAGCAATGTGCGATCAGCTGATATCGCATCGGCGAAATGGCAGCGGGTATTATAAAGTTGTTTTTGTTCTTTGCGATGAGCGATCGCCGATATCGCTATCGGCATATCGCTATCGGCGGAAACCAAATGGGCAGCCTTTACTATGAGATAAGTTGCGACCCGATATCCCGGACCCGATGGGTATTCAACATTTTGTTTAAAGTTATTTCAGTTCCGCCAGTGGCTCGTTTTATGTTTTTATGCATTTTAGGCATATGTTAAAATATGTTGTATCAGAGGTATCGGCAGAGATTGTGATCGGGATTTCGCAAATCGGGGAAACCTTGGGTGCACAACTTTTGCATATATGTGTGCCATGCGATAAAGCTCGGACCCGATGGGTTTCCAAAGTCAAATTAATTAATGGTTGAAGTACAGGCCTGCTGCAAAATAAATTTGACGTGAAGTAAAAGTTACATTACCGCCGTTTATCTCAGTAAAACAGTAAATGCAATTTAATGTGGCTTGGTAAGTTTTTGATGAAGTTTTTAATTTTATTATTTTTTTATTTTCAGCGGAAGTATGGGCACAAGTAAAAGCCTATAAAAGCATTTAATTTTTATTATCTTCTTTTACGGCAGCATGGCAAGTGAAAACGTATGCAAGTTTTTTTGGTTGTCATATATAAATGTAATGTTTTTTTTTGTTAGTGTGTGTAATTGAAAGGAAGGCACAGCAGTGCGAATGTAATACTCTGGATGCACGCAGCAGCGTGAGAAAAATATATGTGTAACTTTCACACAGTAGAATTATTCTTGGTGAATCCCTTTGTGACAGAGGAAGGTTATAATCTGTAACAACAACTCTTATTAATGAATAGAAATCCTTTGTGTGTGTGTACTCTGTCTGGTGCTGAGAATTTTTTTTCATGTCTCTGCTGTGTTAAAAGATCTTGTGGAGAAACAGAGCATTGTCTCTGTGTGCAAAGTTTTATTATTATTTTTGGGATTTTACCAGAAAAATCCCCAACAGTGGTATCAGAGCTAGACCAGGCTCTTTGAAGACATCAAAGAAGCTGAAGAAAGGTTTCTTGTTGCAGCAACTTCTCCAGCAGAGTGAAGACTCAGCAAAAGAATCCAGGTATCTCTCAGACCAGTTTTTGTGTTACTGCTGAAAGAACAGTCAGTATTTTAAATACACAGTCAAGGATTTAGAAGCATAGCTGAGAATGCAAGGAATGTCTAGCACAAGCACTAGTATGGGTTTGTTTAACCCTCAATTCCCACAGTTCAATAGGACAAACTATGACTATTGGGCAATAACCATGAAAGCCCTGTTTGCCTATCAAGATTTATGGGAACTTGTTGAAGATGGTTTTGATGAACCAGCAAATGAGAATTAGTTTAACAGATTAACTCAGACAGAGAATGACCTATTGAAGAGAAATAGGAAGAAGGATTCAAAAGCCCTTGTATTTTTGTATCAAGCATTAGACAAGAGTGTGTTTCCAAGGATAGCAGGAGCTAAAACATCCAAAGAAGCATGGCAAACTCTTAAGACAGCCTACCAAGGCATGGAGAAAGTGAGGACAGCAAAACTACAGTTGCTGAGGAGAGATTTTGAGAATCTCAACATGAAGGTGTCAAACAACATTGACTCATTCTTCACACATGTAATTGGTCTAGTCACACAAATGAGGACTCATGGAGAAACCATTGAAGAAAGGAGGATTGTGGAGAAAATACTGAGGGTCTTATTCTCAAAGTTTGATGCTATTGTCACCACCATTGAAGAGACAAAGGATCTCTCAAACTTTTCAGTTGATGAGCTACATGCATCACTGATAAACACATGAGCAGAGATTGAGTAGGAATCAGAACTCATCTCTAGAGCAAGTCTTCAAGACCCAGATGTCCTTTGGAAGAGGAAGAGGTCAAGGCAGAGGAAACAAGAGAGGAAGAGGCAGAAGCCAGAATAGAGGAGGAAGGAACAGTCCAGCAAATGCTCAAGGAAGAGGCAGCAATCCAAATCAGAACGAAGGCCAAGGCAGCAGCCAACAAAGAGAACAACATCATGCTCAAGGACAAAGGTATGAAAAATCCAATGTCCAATGCTATTATTGTAAAAAATATGGGCATTATGCCAGTGAATGTAGGAAGAAACAGCATGATATGAGTAATAGACAAAATGCAAATATCACTAGAGAGAACATCAGCCAAACTAATGTGTTGTTAGCTTGTAACATGGCTGAGACAAACAATGAAGATATATGGTTTCTAGATTCCGGTTGCAGCAACCATATGACAGGAAACTTAGCTTTGTTTTCTGCTTTAGATGAAAGTGTGAAGTCACAAGTCACACTTGGGACTGATAGTAAAATTTCTATTATGGGAAAAGGAGAAGTCAAAATATTTGCAAAGAAAGGAGAAAAGAAAACCATAGCAGATGTCTACTATGTCCCTGGAATGAGATGTAACCTCTTGAGTATTGGACAGCTTGTCCATAAGGGGTTACAATGTTTACTTTATGAATGATGTGTGCACCATCATGGATATAGCACCCAGCAAAAGATGTATTGTTGAAGTGAAGATGACGAGGAACAGGATGTTCCCTCTCAGAATAAGAGCAGATCTGAAAAACAAAGAAGTAATTGCAGCAGTTACCCAAGAGGCTTTCCAAAGTGTGCCAAAGGATGAAAATTGGTTGTGGAACTTGAGATTTGAACATCTCAACTTTGGAGGTCTTAATTTGTTGAGCAGAAAAGGGATGGTAAGAGGTTTACCATTGATAGAGAAACCGGACAGCCTTTGTGAAGGTTGCATCTTGGGAAAACAACACAGAGAAAGTTTTCCATCAGGGAAATGCATAAGGGCAAAAACACCCTTAGAGATTGTCCACTTAGATGTATGTGGACCAATGCAAACCCCATCACTAGCAGGCAATCAATATTTTCTAACATTCATTGATGATTTCACAAGAAAAACTTGGGTTTATTTCTTGAAGAATAAAAGTGAAGTGTTTGAAAAATTCTGAAATTTCAAAGCACTTGTGGAAAATCAAAGTGGCCTGCGTATCAAAGTTTTGAGAACTGATAGAGGAGGTGAGTATATCTCCAAAGAATTCCTACGGTTTTGTAGAGAAAATGGAATTCACAAGCAATTCACAGTAAGGTACACTCCACAGCAAAATGGAGTTGCTGAAACGAAGAACAGGACCATCATGGATATGGCGAGGAGCATGTTGAAGGCAAAGCATTTGCCAAATGATTATTGGGCTGAAGCTGTAAATTGTGCAGCATATATTTTGAACATGTGTCCTACAAAAGCAGTAATGAATAGAGTGCCGGAAGAAACATGGAGTGGGAGAAAGCAAGGAGTCACCCACATGAAAGTTTTTGGATGTGTGGCTTATGCACACATTCCAGATCAGCGAAGGAAGAAGTTGGACAACAAAGGGGAGAAATGTATTTTCATTGGATACAGTGAGGAATCCAAGGCATACAGGTTGTATATCCCATCCACCAAGAAGTTTTTGATCAGCAGAGATGTTCAATTCATTGAAGAGGAAGCTTGGGATGGAAGCATAGAGAAAACAGTGAATGTTAAAAACTGTTTGTCTCATGATGAAGATGATGAGGAGGTGGCTGAAATGCATCTCCAAACAGCAGTGCCAACACAAGGACAGCAAGGGACACCATTGAGGCTAAATGAGAGTGCTTCTCCAAGCACACCACAAGGAGGAAATTTAAGTGCGTCTTCAAGCACTTGCACATCAAATGAAAGAGGTAAGAAGTTTAGAAATCTAAGTGATATTTATGATGAAGGAATGAATTCCTTGTTTGCCTTGTTTTGTCATGTTGATGATCATATTCATTTCGAGGATGCAATTAAAGATAAGAAATGGATAGAAGCTATGGATGAGGAGATGAATGCCGTAGAAAGAAACAAAACATGGGATTTGGTTGAGCTACCAAAAGGTAAAGAAGTCATTGGAGTGAAATGGGTCTACAAGACCAAGAGCAATGCTGAAGGCAAGATAGAAAGGCACAAAGCAAGGCTGGTTGTCAAAGGATACAAGCAGCAGTATGGGAGAGATTATGAGGAGACTTTTGCACCGGTTGCAAGAATGGAAACCGTGAGAGCAGTGCTGTCCAAAGCAGCACAAAACAAATGGAAAGTCTACCAAATGGACGTGAAGTCATCATTCCTAAATGGAGTGTTAAAGGAAGAGGTTTATGTTGAACAACCTTTAGGCTATGAGAAGAAAGGTGAAGGGCACAAAGTGTGCAAATTGAAGAAAGCTCTTTATGGGCTGAAGCAAGCGCCAAGAGCATGGTACAGCAGAATAGATTCATATCTATTGGATAATGAATTCGACAAGTGTGAAGGAGAACCCACCATCAAAGAAAAGGATGGTAAAATTTTAATTGTTGTCTTGTATGTTGATGATGTTATTTTTACAGGTAATGATGATCAGCTCATTAAAATTTTTAAATCAGTCATGAAGGAAGAATTTGAAATGACTGACATGGGTTTCTTGAGATACTTCTTAGGCATAGAAGTAGATCAAAATGAAAAAGGAATTTTTATCTCACAGGAAAGATATGTAAATCAAGTATTGAGCAGATTTAACATGCAAGAATGCAAGGCAGCGATCACTCCCACAGTAATGGGAT
>APFE031636110.1:173164-195730 GCA_000404065.3 Pinus taeda
GGAAGCACATTGGCAAGCAGCGAAAAGAATTCTGAGGTATGTCAAAGGTACTAAAATGCTTGGAATTTTATATAATGTATCAGAAAATTTAGATTTAGTTGGCTACACCGATAGTGATTGGGCTGGGAGTGTAGATGACCGGAAAAGCACTTCCGGTTATGTTTTTCACATGGGTTTAGGAGCCATTTCATGGGCTTCTAAGAAGCAGTCCACTGTAGCATTGTCTACAGCAGAGGCTGAATATGTGGCAGCTACAGCAGCAGCATGCCAAGCAGTGTGGATGAGAAGAATGTTGAGGAGCTTAGGCCAAGAGCAGGCAAAAGCGACAGTGATTTTTTGTGACAATAGCTCTGCTATTGCATTGTCAAAGAATTTAGTGTTTCATAAGAGAACGAAACACATTGATACAAGGTTTCACTACATCAGAAAATTGGTGAACAATGGAGAAATTGTCCTAGAACATTGCAGGACTCAAGAACAGGTTGCAGATATTTTGACAAAGCCATTGGACCAGAAAAGCTTTGAATTTTTGAGGAAATGTTTGGGTATGATTGAATGCCCAGCAGTTGAAATTAAAGGGGAGTGTTGAAAATGTAATTTCAACTGCGCTCCAGCGATTCACCTTGGAGCGATGTGCAATCAGCTGATATCGCATCGGCGAAATGGCAGCGGGTATTATAAAGTTGTTTTTGTTATTTGCGATGAGCGATCGCCGATATTGCTATCGGCATATTGCTATCGGCGGAAAGCAAATGGGCAGCCTTTACCATGAGATAAGTTGCGACCCGATATCCCGGACCCGATGGATATTCAACATTTTGTTTAAAGTTATTTTAGTTCCCCCAGTGGCTCGTTTTATGTTTTTATGCATTTTAGGCATATGTTAAAATATGTTGTATCGGAGGTATCGGCAGAGATTGTGATCGGGATTTCGCAAATCGGGGAAACCTTGGGTGCACAACTTTTGCATATATGTGTGCCATGCGATAAAGCTCGGACCCGATGGGTTTCCAAAGTCAAATTAATTAATGGTTGAAGTACAGGCCTGCTGCAAAATAAATTTGGCGTGAAGTAAAAGTTACATTACCGCCGTTTATCTCAGTAAAACAGTAAATGCAATTCACTGTGGGTTGGTAAGTTTTTGATGAAGTTTTTAATTTTATTATTTTTTTATTTTAAGGGGAAGTATGGGCACAAGTAAAAGCCTGTAAAAGCATTTAATTTTTATTATCTTCTTTTACGGCAGCATGGCAAGTGAACACGTATGCAAGTTTTTTTGGTTGTCATATATAAATGTAATGTTTTTTTTTGTTAGTGTGTGTAATTGAAAGGAAGGCACAGCATTGCGAATGTAATACTCTGGATGCATGCAGCAGCGTGAGAAAAATATGTGTGTAACTTTCACACAGTAGAATTATTCTTGGTGAATCCCTCTGTGACAGAGGAAGGTTATAATCTGTAACAGCAACTCTTATTAATGAATAGAAATCCTTTGTGTGTGTGTACTCTGTTTGGTGCTGAGAATTTTTTTTCATGTCTCCGCTGTGTTAAAAGATCTTGTGGAGAAACAGAGCATTGTCTCTTTGTGCAAAATTTTATTATTGTTTTTGGGATTTTACCAGAAAAATCCCCAACACAAGGTTCCGTCATCTAGCAAATGTAGAAGGCAACAAATTAACAGAACTGAACGCTCAAATTGGATGGACGGTTTCTCTAGTGAACGAAGATTCATTGCAAGCATATGACACTAAACTCTGACTTGTACCCAGACCATTTCACAATGAAAATTTCCAAAATATACTTGATTAGTTGATCTGGCCCACCTTATGAACTACATGAAATAGCGGGTTGGGAATGCTCATAATCTATTATGAGACAGGTTTAAACAGGCCTGTCGGACAAGCTTAAAGAGCAAATCGAGAACGCACACATATGCAGAGGGCCATATTCTTGGGTTGTTTCCCGTCCTGATCGTTACGAAAAGAAGGTTAGGTTTCCATGCTCGGGACCTTGACTGAGGTTCTTATAAAAGCTTCATTCCCCTCTCCCCCATTGAACGATTATGCGTATAGAAAAGTACAGAAATATCTTGGCATAACCAGTGGTAGACATTGATGATGGAAGATGATAAATTATTTCAAGAACTAAAATCTCGTATCTTGTCGCTGGATGTTTCTAAGAGTTTTGGTTACGGCTAAGTGCTGGAAATTCATGGATGCGATGAGCATGGTTTTTATAAACTTTTAATTAAAATAATTATACATTTTATTTAAAAATAATATTTTAAATGTATTTGATTTCTTTTTTCTTACAGATTAATAACCTTTCACCCTATCATAAACCACAATAAATAATTTCCAAATATGAAAAAAAGTGTGAAATACCACTATAATATCACTGAATGGCATGCCACAGAATTGCAGGCAAATACTTAATGGAAACTCAGCGAGAAAATACGTAATGGCATCTATATAACCGCAAAAAAGTGTGAAGAACACACTGAAGTATAAAAGATTTTTTTTAAAACTAGGTTTATCTATAGGTTTTCTCATTCTCACCGTCTAAAGGAGAGTTAAACGAATCTATTTTTTCAAGTGAAACAAATATTAAATATATATTTATATATATATATATATATATATTCCACTCTTTGCTTATTATTAACTTACTCCATACTAAATTCAGTGGTCGGTTGATCATTTAATAAATAAAAAAATAAAATGAGATTTTAAAGGGTACAAGGAATCTTTTAAAGCTTTTAGTATGAATTAACTGCCAAGACACCCTTCTCTATATGGGAATAAATCACCGCTTAAAATTTCAAACAAAAAACTGCCTTTGTAATTTTTTTTCATTACAGGTGCGCCTTTCCTTGCCAAGACAAGCTTCTGTATATGGAAATAAATCACCGTTGAATCATTTGAATAAAAAAAACCGCTACTTGCCAAGACAACCTTCTATATAACCGAATAAATTACCCGTTCAATTATTTGAACCCAAAACACGCTACCTGTAAAAAAACCGCTACCTGTATAATTCAAGTTATTGAATTTTTCTTTTTCTATTTTGCAAACTAGACCATTTTAAAAATAAGAAATAATAATTTATTTAAATTATAATATTTTATTTAAATTAAAAATCAAAACATAAAACATTTAAATTCAATTTCTGGTATCAGAAAACAAAAATCTGATGAACCTGTTCCATACTTTTGTAATGATGGATTCCATGCAAGGGCTATTTATTTATTTTTTTCCTTTTGATAATTTCTCCCGCCATCATCTCCAGTGTGTGTTTGGTTTGGTTTTTGTATATTACGATATTTTAAGGTTCACGAGGCTAAAGATAGCCCATGAAACAGATTGTGTTTGGTTTGGTTTTTGTATATTACGACATAGAAAGGAAGAAAGAAATTATTTTAACGTCCACGAGGCTAAAGATAGGCTAGGAGACAGATTGCTTCTTCATCTGGTTGATGTATTCGACCCTTTTTCTGTGAAGCTTCAAAATAAATGCTCCCAGCTTCTCGGTAAACTCCTCCCTAAATAGATTATCCCAAGAGCTCAGTGCCAGCATATCTGCATAACTTTCCTGTTTCACAACGGAATTTATGAGAATTAGATTTCCCGAATATGACCAAGTAGCTTATTTTGGTAATTTAATATTGCTATATATAATATGCCAATAACATTTCTTTATTTCTATTTTTTAAATAAAACTAAATAAAAATATAATTCATAAAAATATTTCTTCCCTGGATCACAGTTTCAATAGTAAATCTCTTTCAATTTAGATTAAGTTTAGATTAACTTAGGTAAGGAATTAAAGAATCAACTTCAATAATTTGGAATAGATTTTTCCAAATAAAACTAAATAGAAATATAATTCATGAGAATATTTCTCCCCTGGTCAGAGTTTCAATATTTAATCTGGTTCAATTCACATTAAGTTTAAATTAACTTATTTAAAGATTACAAGCCTCGGCTCAAAGCAGGGACTTGCTGCTACGTTGATTTTTGTTTCATAATCAGTTTTTTATTTAGATTATTTGAAAGTATGTTAATATCTCAAATTTCAATTAAATATAAAAATTAAGAAATATTTATTTTTAAAATAGTTTGTGTGTTTTTTTAATTTCATGTTTATATATATATATGTGTGTGTGTGTGTGTTTTTAATTATTAGAGAAAAAAATAATTTTTTTAGTTCTATAGTTTAGTTTAGATGTGTCAAGTGCATTTTATAGTTGTTGAAAAAAAAAAGAAAAATTGCAGTTTGTCTAGCCCTAATATTAGAGTGTTTATCAACATAATTACATTATAATATCTAAGTCCATGATCATGTCCACAAACATATCAGTAAGAAGATAAAAATATAAAAATAGATAAAGATATCATAAGAGTTGTAGTAAAAAACAGTAATATTGTTGTTATTAATTTTGTAAAAAAATGCAGTTTATCCATTAGTAAAAGGTTGTTCAAGCACTCATGGTCATCGTCATTTATACACTTTGTGATCTGTGTTAGAGTTGGTTTTTCCAATGCTTCATTTACCTATGACCTAAGTGTAGTGAGTTATAAGCTTACATAGGGACTTGCATCTGCCCGATTGTCGTACTTATTCTTAACCGACATTAGGTCTCTTCCATTGCTATATAATGGAGGTATTCTATGTACTTTGACATAAAATTGAGTAATATAATACTCTTACATGGTATCAGAGAAAAGTATTCCTACCCTATTGGATTTATTTTTTTTGGAGTTTTGTTTATGGATCTACATATCTGATTGAGTGATGATTTGGATCTAATTTATTGTGAAACTTTCATGATGTCCTATAGCATATGAATGATTGAAATTTTTGTTAGAAGTCTAATTTGTTTTGATCATGCTTCTTTCATAGTGGTGATTTGTTGCTTGAATTCCTAGATTTGCAAGGAAAAGGATGGGGAAATCGCCAGTTTGTCGAGCTAGATCCATTTTTACATTAACAAATTTTCTATGTAGTTTTTGAGATTTGCTCCAACACTCAACAATTTTGAAGGCCCAATTCTCTTCTATGGACAAGTGCATATAGCATTCAAGGAATCTCAGTGTTCTCCCTCCAAGATAACCAATCGAGTTTTTTGGGCCAATGCTTGATGTTATATCCATTGACGAATCAGTCTGATCCTAACGACCTACATATTTGTTGAGTCACCTGCTGGTATTTTGAACATGATGGTGAAATTTTTGGATCATTGGTCTCGAATTTGAGGATGGACGCAACTATATATTTGTATCTCCAACTCATATCTATATAAGATCGAAGTGACATACATCGTTGTGTCTTGGTTGTGTTGTTTGGGAGCCATCTAGAGATTATAATATGAGTTTTAGGACTTTCTATACTAGAGCCATTCATTTTTCTTGGTTGTAGGTTTACTTAATTCATGTTGTGGGCTCCAAAATAACATTATATGGAGGATGGATCTGAGCAAGACATGGATTTCATCATGGTGCCATTAATCTTTTCACTCTTTCCATTCCCCATGATCGATGTTCGAACATTTGACATCATTGCCGAGGTTAACAAGCAACAAATGTTCTAGGCCATATTTCTCAACTTTTAATCTCTCGTCAAATTGATATACTTCCAGGTTTGTTCCATTTCACGGCACAGTAGTTCGTATCACTCTCTGGATAGACCGTGATGAAGATCCCATAATTGACATTGCTACCATCCAGGGGCAGAGATCGCTAATTCACATTCTTCAAATTTGAGGCTACTTGAGAATCTGTTGATTCCACAACATTATCAAGCATCACAAATGTCGTAGTATTTTATTAATTTTCTTGATAGTAGGAGCACTGATAGAGACGTTCTATATGGTCCCGAGTTCGAATTCTTACTCCTGCAGCTGGTGCATGGATTGGTGAATTTCAATGGACTTTGGCCTCACAAGTTGCTCAAAGGAGGTGAAACGGTTGTTGTTGCAGACAATTGTCTTGCCCTTTCTCTCTTTTTGCTCTATGCCTCATATCCATCAACATTCTTTTGTGTTGGTTTTAGTGTTTTAATCCACACTTTCACACTTTAATTTTGGGAGAGGGATTTTTCTTTTTGGGTTTTCAAAAAGGGAATTGTAACAACCTTAGTGAAAATTCCATGTAATAAAGTTAATAAAGGAAAAATAAACACCATGGTCATGGGACACGTATTCCAAGCTGAATGTTGGGCAAAAACATAGTGATGGGGCTCACTTGTGATTAATTAATGGCTAAGGAAATTGGCAAAGGCTTTGGAAAGACATGAGGCATTAAATGGCATTTTATTTATAAAATTATTGGAAATTAGGAGAAAATGAAGATGAAAGGTCACAAGTTGCATGTGAGGAGGAAATTGAAAGAAAATAATGGGAAAATGAAGAAAACAGAGGCCTCATTAATAAAAAGGCTTATGAGGATCAGTTGACAAACTTTTTTCAGTTCATTTTTGGAGAGCTCTCTCTATTCTCTTTCTCACACTCTTGGACGCTTAGATATTTCTTAGAGAACTGATCTGAACTTAAACATGAACGCAACAAATTACAAATATAATCATAGAAACAGAGACATAGCAAAAGAACACTTCATTTCGTTAATAGAAAAATATTGAACTATGCTTACAAACATAATGGAAATAAGACAGCTTGGGTGATGGTATCTTATCTCTGAGAAGTGATGTGGCAACTACATGCCTTCAAATTGTGTTACAATGATGCTCAAGGGCCTATTTATTATTGGAAAACATGAGAAAACCTTAAACATCCAAAACCCTAACCCCAGGATATGTAACACCAAGATTTTGTGGGCCCCATTGGGGTTAGTTGGGCATCCAACTTCCCAGGGTTGTATCTTGGTCATATTATCTTCGTTTGGCACGCACCATACCTTGTTGGAAAGGTCTCTCTGAGTATTATAGGTTTCGCCATAGGCCCCTACCTATGGCTATCAGTTTGCCACAGACCCCAAAAAAACATCGTTTAGGGGGTCAAAACTGCTCCAGAAGTTCAAGACCCGAAAAACTACTAAAAATAGTAAATGTTGAAATGAGCAAGGAACTAGATGAAACTGTCTAGGGAGTCTAGGTGGAATATGCGAGTGGCCACCAATATCCACCTGGATCATTCCTCCTCCCTTAGGAAGCAATGGTCCCCATTGCGCGCAAAGCCTCCATGAGGTGAGGAAATTTCTGTTGAACCTTGTCCTTGGTGAACCACTTTCCTTGGTGAAGGAGTTGGTCTACTTTGACAACTTGATATAGTTGTATCCTTTGTTGGCGAGTGTTCTTGATATGTGTGTCCATAATATGATTAGTTGTGGCATGTTCCATGCAGTCCGGGTTGAGCTCTATTGGTGTGAGTTGTTCTGCAATGTTAGATGTGTCCAACAATGGTGGAAAGTATGGCCGAAGGCAATCTACATTGAACACTGGGTGCAGAACAAGGAATGGTGGGATGCTGAGCTTGAAGACATTGTCATCAATAGCCTTGGTGATGGGGTGTATGGCCCATATCGGAGTGGGTGAAGCTTGCAGTGGAGTCCAACAAGGCGCTTCTTCGACAAATGTAGCCAAACTTTGTTTCCCACCTGGAACTTGTGTGACACTCAATGCTGATCATGGCGCTGCTTGTACTTAGCATTAGCTCTATCCAATATGTCATGGACCTGTTGGAAGATGTGTTGAATGCGCTCAATGAAGTTGTTAGCCCTTTCAGCTTCAGATGGAACGTGAGCTGAATCTACCTGAGTGACTACAAATGGTATGGCCACATCAATGGGGCATAATGGCTGAAATCCCAACCCTACCTAAAAGGAGCTGTGGCCTATTGAGCTGTGGAGAGCTCTATTGTAGCTGTGTTGGACATAGGGGAGACTTTTATCCCATGTGCGTGGATTTTTCGAGTTGTACATGTGTAGAATGTGTAAGATGATCCTATTGACAACCTCTGTTTGGCCATTAGTTTGGGGATGGAAAGCCATGGCATTAGTAAGTTTTATATCCAGTATCGACCAGAGACTTGACCAAAATGCACTTAGGAATTTTGAGACAATGGACTGTGGGATCCCAAAGTGTACCCATACTTGCTCAAAGAAGATCTTAGCAGTGGTCTCTGTTGTGATACTCTTCTTGTAGGCTGCCATGATGGCCATCTTAGAGAATCTGGTGAAGACCATGAAAATGCAATTGTTGTCGTGCTTATTAGAAGGAAGGCACAACATCTAATCCATGGAGACAGATTCCCAAGGCCAAATAGGAGTAGGTAGAGGAGTATACATGCCTTGCTTATTGATGGTTGGTTTGGAAATGACACAGACGGTGCAGTATCTAATGTACTTCCCAACATCTTGACGAAGTTTCGGCCAATAAAAATACTTCTGCAATACCGCCATTGTTTTCTCTACTCTGAAATGTCCACCGACCCAACTGTAGTGTGCCTCCCAAATCATATTGGCACGCTCACTTTAAGGAACACAGATGTGTCCTAGATGGCATAGTAATGCATCCTGAAGGTGAAAATTTGGAACTTGCTTCCCTTCTAGGAGTTTCTGGTATATGCTGCTAAACTCTAGATCGCTCTTGTAAAGATGCAACCACCCCAATGTCTTGTGCCCACAAGAGTAGAGCACAATGATCAACCCCATGATCGGTGGTCAGCTGCGACAATCAACAACATTATTGGCATTTCCCTTCTTATAATTAATGTTCAAATGGAATTGTTGCAAACAGGTGGACCATTTCTGACGGCGATCGTTCTGCAACTTCCCTTGTGTCTGTATGAACTGTAGAGGTCAGTACTCTATGTGGATGACTGTTTCCCTCCCTAGAATGTAGTGTTTCCATCGACGGCAGACCTACACAATGGAATACATTTCTTTGTCATAATTGGCGTACTTTCAGGCTGTGTCTGAAAGTGTCTCACTGTGGTAAGCCACTAGATGCCCATTCTGAGTAAGAATCGCACCAATAGCATAGTCAGAGGCATCTGTCTCAATCTCAAATGGAGGCATCTGTCTCAATCTCAAATGGTTGTTGCAGGTCTCGTAATGTGAGCACTAGTACAGAACAGAGGCAATTCTTAAACTCGGAGAATGCTTGTTGTTGGGCTTCCGACCAAAAAAAAAGTTCTTTCGCTCTGCCCTTGGTGACTTGACTTAAAGGCCAAGTGATATGAGTGAACCCCAACATAAACCTACTGTAGAAATTAGGAAGACCCAAAAAGTTGCGGAGCTCTGTTAGAGTGGTTGGGGCTGGCCAATCCTAAATGACTTGTATCTTGGATGGGTCCACATGTACACCCTACTCATCAATGATGTACCCCAAATATTGAACCTGGGTTAGGACAAAGGTGAATTTCTCCAAGTTAGCACATAGCCTGTGTTGGCGCAGGGTTTGATGGACTTGTCGAATATAGTGGAGGTGCTCTTCCCAACCCTGGCTAAAGATTAAGATGTCATCTAAATACACCACCATGAATGCATTGGTGAAGGGTCACAAGATGTCTTCCATTAGTCTCATGAAGGTTGCAGGGGCATTCGATAGTCCGAATGGCATGACCAACCATTCAAAAAGGCCCTCCTTAGATTTGAAAGTAGTCTTCCACACATCGGAGGGTTCGATAGGAACTTGGTGATAACTTGACTTCAAGTCAATCTTGCTGAAATACTTGCCCCCTTTGAGCTGGTCCAGAAGGCCATCAATCTGCGGGATTGGGTACCTATTCTAGATAATGATCTTGTTCAGCGCCCAATAGTTAATACAGAGCCTCCAGGTCCCATCCTTCTTCTGTACCAATACAATCAAGCTCCCACAAGGTGATGATCTTGGCCTGATGTGCCATTTCTACAATAGTTCCTGAATTTTCCTCTTGATCTCATCGTTCTCCAGAACATAGCATAAATAGATCAGTCCGTTGGGTAGCGGTGTGCCCGGGGTCAGATCGATGGAGTGCTTGACTTGACAATGCAGAGGTACGCTTGTGGGTGAGGTGAAAATTTCCCTATACTACTCCACTACCTTGTCCATTTGTTGCTGCTATGCAGAGGAGCCCTGCCTGAAAGCTGTTGCCACAACCTTCTTCTTGCCCTGGGGGTGAATCATAAGGAAAAAAAAATTCCTGGTCTGGAAAATGATCTTACTGCATTGCTTTGCAGTGATCAAAGAGATGACAGTAGGTGGGGCTATCTCTGATATCCTGTACAACTTATTAGCCAAAGTAATAATCACATAGAGAGGTCTAAACTCATATACATCATGTCGCTTCCATAAGTATGGTTGTCCTAAAAATACATCACAAACTTCAAGAGGAGAAATGTCACACAGTACCTCATCTATGAATGACTTGAAGTTGTAGGGAAGGTGACACTATTGGCTGACACGAAGATCTCATCCTTGGTGAAGCCACCCGATGGGGTACGACTGTGGATGTGTTATAGTCTTTAGGCCCAGCTGCTTCATGACCTCTGCTGAAATGAGGTTCTTTTGGCTCTCGTTGTCAATAATGAACCGCAGCAGAGAACCCTTCACCCAGATCTGTGACTGGAAGAGGCGTTCCCCCTCCTTTGGATATTCAGGCTCAACCTTCGGGATCTTGGTGGTGGCCACTGTGGCAATGGGCTCTGCATCAATGATATGTTTCCCTTTGGTAGTGCCCTTTTTGAGTTCTGATTCAAATTCAGAACCTGCATCTGATTCAAAAGCCTTCAGTTCAGCCACCAGTGACTGCTTGGCCCGACACTTACTTGTATTGTGAGTGGAGCTCTTATGGAACTCACACCATTTTCGCGTGTCCTTCTTCGTGTTCGGGGTATTGTTATTTGCCTGCGGCTTCGATGGGATGTCTTGGGTAGCATTGCCTTGGCTTGGTCCTTTGTTCTGTGGTTTGGGGGTGCCTTTTCCTTGCTTTAGATTCAAAGATCTAAATTCTTGCTTCTTTTTTTTTAACTTCTTCTCAATCTTGACAACGTATCGATATGTCATGCCAAGCAAGGAAATGTCCAGGAACTCCATCTCGTCCTAGATGTACTTCTGTAGACAATCACGGTACTTAAGCACCAAATGATGCTCAGTATCCTTGATACCCAGCTTCGTGCGAAGCATATGGAAAGTATTTGTGAACTATGGCACATCGTGGTCCCTTCCATGCTGTAGCGTGATCCACTTTATGTATTTGTCTTCATAGCTCCCGACAGGGTAATATTGTTCCTTGATGGCATCTCGGGAAGAATTCTAAGTGGGTGCGGCTAAAAACAGTGAGGGTTCACTCTCGTCCTTTTGTTCATAGTAGGTTTACCACCAATCCTTGAAGTGTAGGGTAGCTTTAAGAAGTCTTAAAGTAATCTTTTCCCCAATTGGAAAAGTCATGAACTGAAGCATATCCTTCCAATAGATTTAACCATTTATCTATGGTGTTTGCATCTATCAGGCCTTCGAATATGGGAATATTAAAGTTAACATGTACCTTAAAAGGAGTGGCTCTTCCAGAGTGGTTGTTGGATGAAGATGCATCGCATGTGGGTATTTGTCGAAGGATCTGGGCAAAATTATCCATCATTGCGTCCCTTTGTCACTCAAGGTCTTCCTTGAGCAACATTTTGAAAGGATCTCCTACCCCCTCGTCTTTCTTTTCTTCTTCCATGGGAGGTCATTGGGTTTTGTGAGGTTGATCTTGCAATGGTTCAACTAGATCAAGCCCTAACTCCTTATACCCTGACCTCGTTGGGTACATGCAAAGAAAAATAGAGAAAGAGCAAATCGCTCTGATACCACTGATTTGAACATAAATAGGAATGAAACAACTCACAGATATAATCATAAACATAGAGATGTAAGAAAATAACACTTCATTTCATTAATATAAAAATACTGAAATATGCTTACAAACAGAATGGAAATAAGATAGCTCGAGCAATGGTAGTTTATCTATGAGAAGAGATGTGGCGGCTACATGCCTCTCAACTATGTTACAATGAAGCTCAAGGGCCTATTTATTATTGCAAAACATGAGAAAACCATAAGCAACCAAAACCCTAACCCCAAGAGATGTAACACCAAGAGTTTGTGGGCCCCATCAGGGTTAATTGGGCAGCCAACTTCCTAAGGTCATAACTTGGTCATATTATCTCTGTTTGGTGCATACAATACCTTATTGGAAAGGTCTCTATGAGTAGTACAGGTTTTTCTGCAGGCCCCTACCTATGGCTATGGTCATTTTGTGAACACCAAAAAAACGCCATTTAGGGTGTCAAAACTGCTCTGGAAGTTTAGGACCCAAAAATTGCAAAATGGAGTAAATGTTGAAATGAACAAGGAAACAAATGAAACCGACTGGGGGGTGTAGTTGGAATAGGTGGGTGGCCACCAATATCTACCTGGATCAAGCACTCTTGAGGGACTGTGGCACACTTGGAGCTTTGGAGAAAAAAGGCAAAGGAAGAGCAGGAAAGCGCAAGAGAACATAAGGATTAACAACTACAATGGGTTTTTCTTGTAGGTACCGAGATTCATGTATGATTTTCTTGATAGTTTTGGCATGCATGGCATATGCATGTGGTTTCTTGGTTATGATATGTCATTGGGATGGAGGAATTCCTATATTGATAGTGGATTGCTTAGCCTTTCCATTCCCTGGATAGCCATGACGTTGTGGGTTTCTTTTTCTTTGTTTTCTAGTTAGTTTTCATGTTCCTTTGGTTGTGGGTTGAGTTACTAGTTCCTTGAAGCCTTGGTTGGACAAATGCTCTGGAAGCCCTGTAACAACTTGGGTTGAGTCACTAGTCCTAGAAGCCTTGGTTGGAAAAACACTCTGGAATCCCTTGGTGGGTTGAGTTACTATTCCTATAAGCCCTAGTTGGACAAATGCTCTGGAATCCTGGGAATAGTTGTGGGTTGAGTTACTAGTCCTGGAAGCCCTAGTTAGAATAAACACTCTGGAGCCCTGGATAGCTTGGTAAGGCACCAATCTGGCGATGGTTAGTGATGTACGACTGTGAGGTGGAATCACTAGTTGAGGGTTGAGGTAGTTTGGCCTTTGGAAGCCCTTGTTTGGTTTTGTTGGATGTGTTCAATGATGTCCCACATTCATGCTTGGAATATGGCATGGGGGTGTCTAGATGAAAGAGAGATTTGGTCCATACTAGTCTATGGTTGGGTGGTTCATGGAAGTCCCAGACCTGGTTGCATTTTTCATATGTTAATAAGAGCTTCTTTTCTCTTGTATTTGATGGGTAAATATACTTGTTTATATGTGGATTTTATGGTTGTTATATCCTTGCTATTTTTGTTGGTTATATGTTGGTTATGACCATGTTTTATGATAGTGATGATGTATGGATATCATCATGTTTTGATTTGTAAATCAATGAAAAATGAATATATGACCTAATAGATGATGATGCAGCTAATGGGATAAGGCATCAATGTTTCTTAGCAATTCTTGTATAAGTATGAGAACCTTGTGCTCATACTTATTGTTATGACCTGTAGAATGCATATTTGCGACATGTTTGTCAAAATGTCTATCATGGCTAGTAGGGGTCTAGTCAAGTCCTTGTTCAAGTATTTTCATTTGTATCAATATTTCTATGTTACTTTTCATTTATGTAAGTTCCATGAAATTCTGGGTAATGGCCTGAGACTTGGCCTTGAAAATGTGGCACATAATATGGGGTTGTTGGCTCTAAATTGTTTATTTTTTCAACTGTGGTAAAATTCAACCTTGGACAACTCAAATGACAGAGATAATGATTGCATTAGATTCATCGTTTTGAGAGGACCAAATCAACCTAAATATCACCCAATTTGGTTAAGCGGAAGTTGAGTTATGAATTATTTTATTCATACATGTATTATGGAATGGGTCAGCTCTAACCTCATGAGTAACTGCTTGGGACAGTCTTAACCCCAAGTGAACCCTCAAGAAAGCTTATAAATAAAAGAAACCTCGAGATCATTTGGACACATATTCTCTTTTCTTTTGTCTTGGTTCACACAGATTCGACAAAAGGAGTTCGATCAAGGGTTTGAAATCATATGCGAAAGGTTTGCTCTGGGTTAGGGTCTTCTGGATCTCAATCACTGGCACATAATAGGGAATTCTTGTCCTTGTACACTGGTACATAAGCCTATGAGAGCGAATATAGACCCTTGGACATTGGCACATAGGCCTATGGGAGCGACTATGGCTTTAGAGGTAGATCGAAAGGTTCAAGTCCCAAGTTGCTCGCACAGGGTTGTCCTAAGAGCGACTAGGACATCTCAAGTGCTTGCATAGTAACTGTAAGGGAGTGACTTTGGGATTTAGGTGTATTATGCCACAATCGCATGCATAAAGACTTCCTGAGAGAGACCATGCAGTCACAGACACTCCCATACAGTTTCCGAGAGAGTGACCAGGGTGTTTCGTTCACACACAAATTTTTTATGAGTGTGACTTGAGTTCAGATCTAGGGTTTGACATCATGACTTCAGTTGACTTCAATGATCTGGTAAATCTAGGTTTATCTCTACTGTTATAAATATCCATAGATCTATATATCTAATTTGTTAGTATTCATTGGAAACATATTAATTGGGCTCATCAACAGTGACAACAATTCTCAACAATGTTCAACATAGTGACAACAATATGCAACAGTTGGCATCAGTTTGTGACAATGCATTACAACCATCAGTATGAGGATTCTGATTCCTAACATGATTAGATCTATTTCATGGATATTATTATTGTTTTTCTTCATAGATAAAGTTATGGATCATTGTACTCTCTTTTGTTGCATCATTTGATGATGATCTAAGAAGAAGAAGATATGCAAGGGTTTTACCCATAGTGGGTTTTTCCCTGGTCTCAGATCAATCCTGGTGTCTCTATATGTGTGCATGCTTTATTTTACTATTTGTTTTATGTTCTGCTACATTGATGATAATGATGATGTTATTTCTTTCTATGTAATTGCACATGTTGATGTATTATGGTGTAGATCTAAATAATGTAGTGATGATATGGGGTGAACTTAATGTATTAATGATGAAATGTTACTATCATAGCATAGAACAATGTCGATCTATGAAAAATTAACATGATATCAAATCTAGGTTGAAGAAAATTCATGGATATCACCCCTATGATGACACCTTTGATGGAAGCAAGAAGAGGATGGTGGAAACCTAAAATAATTATAGGGTTTGAAGATAACCTTAGCATCTTGATGATTAGGCTTTTATGGATTATATGAGGTTAGGATTGGAGAGAAAACCATGGTTTATGGCAAAAGCTTGAGATTAGATGTATGAAACTCTAGCATGGTCTATGTAAAGATGCTCAAGCACTTGACAAAGATTCGATGAAGCCCTAGATGGGATAATCCATAACAGATTTGGTTGGATACTTGAAGGCAACATTGGTATATGGACCATGGACATTGATGGCTCTTGAAGATTGGTTCAAGAAGGAGAAGATCACCTATCATTGAAGATAAGTATTTCTTGACTTATTATGCTTCTTACTTGCTGGATATGATGATTATGTTTATTGCTTGTACTTCTTGCATATGTATTTGAGTATATGGATGTTTCTAACTGATGCAGGAGCATCATGGTTCCAAAAATTTGTACATTTAGTAGAATTTAGGGGTCTTGTGGTTTTTAAGGAAGTTGGTTTCCAATGCATCAAATTAATGTAATTCTAATGTTTTTGAGTGATTTTATGAGAATAGGATCTAATTAAGTATTGAAAGGCATATTGTAAATGTTCTCAAATGAAGGGAAACATGAGAGAATCAAGATAGTTGAGATTTCATAGGGATCGATAGATTTGGAAATTAATTTTAGATCTTAAATTAGGAATTAGTTCATGATTTATGGGATTGAGAGGATTCTTAGGGTTTAGTTGAAATTGTTAAGGATCTGAACCAGAATTGGTTCACAAAACCTTTTGTATAAATGTAAGCCTAAAATGCATAGAAAGAGTTAGTTAGTTAGAGTGTGAATTAGAATTCAAATAGATAGTAAAGGTTTGAATTGTGAGCCTACGAGCCAGAGAGTAGGTGAAGAGGCCACTGACTAGAAATCAAGCCTGAGAAAAGAAACCTTTTGTAAATATATATATACAAAGATTCTATTCTGAATTAGATAGTGTACACTAAGTGATTGAACTACAAATGGTGTGTAAATTGTGGAATATTTTTGTGGAATACAGATGTGCACATGAAATTGAGAAAATTTACATAGAGGATAGTGCACAATCAACAGTGTGTAATCGAGACTATAGACAATTCTACATGTGAACTAGGTGTGTGAGAAATACACCGAAGAAGCTCAAAAATGGTAGCGGAATTGCAAATATTGCGAGGTGTGACACAGTGGAATTTTGAGGTGAATATGTTGTAAACAACCAAGTCTTTCATATCATGAACCGATGGATGAAGATGAAGTGAAAAATGCAAATAAAAGATGACAAAAGTCGCGAGGGTGTTGTGATAGTCGATGGGAGGAGATCCTACGATCCTATGATGATCGGGTTCGAACTAGCTTACGAGCTATCCATGATTGACGGACCAGATGCATCTATTAACCAAAGTTTATTTGTCGGTTCATCATGACCGTTTGTTCTAGTGATAGTCCGATGGTAATTTCTCTCGAATGTGAGAACGAGTTAACATGCTGAGTGGACCCGATGAGTTATTCAAAAGAAGTTTAACTTCTTTGAGTTTCAGCGGGAAAGATGGTAAGTGGTATATCACGTGGAAATAAAATGGTAAGCGGAATTCCTTAAGAGTGCATGACAAAATGTGGAGGTGATACATAACATCCGAGGAGGAAGCAAACCAACTTTTCTCACGTGCTTCCAGAATTTTATCTGTCGTGCTAGTTAGAGCACGATAATCATTGGATCTGAAGGAAGAGAATTAACGGTGGAGATTTGAAGTGCAGGTTGGGGCACCGGTAAATGTGCAAAGTTGTGTGAATCGGCAGAATGGTAAATTAATGAAGGGTTAAATGGTTTATGTATAATTTCTATTATACAAGAGTTATAATAGAAACACAACAAAATAAATATATTATGGTTAATGTTTGGATTAAACTAAAATCCAATTTAAAAGGGTATTATTGATATGCATGGATAATAATAATTAACCAAAGATTATGGAAGAATTTTATAAGGTTTCTCTTGAAGGTTTATAAAGGTTTAGACTTTGGATAATTGAATGAAATGTTTCCACATAGATTTATTTGAAAGAGCATTAAACCTTGGTCTAAGAGAGTTTTCCTAAGTATGTGATTGAAATTCCTAGGACATGATTATGACACGCATTTATATGCATACTGTGGATATGTGCGGCTTAGGTTGCATCATTTGGTATCAAAGCATGGTTAAAGATCTTTTTAATTAAAGCATAATTGTGCATAATGCAAGTGTGATTGCGAAAGAAAGAGGAGATCAGTAAAAGAAAATGTGTTTTATAGAAAATTGATGGAGATATTGCAAAGAGGATATCAGGTTATTTGAATCTGATAAGTAGAAGGCATGACATAATATGAGAGTAAGTGATACTCTTAAGAAGAGATTGCAGAAGCATAAAGAAAGCACAATGATGTTTGTTTTCTTGAGGAAAATGGGGATTCACTCGAATGTGAAGAGTGGATGGAGACTACTTGTGAAATCATACAGGTATTGTTTTATTTAACTTCGGTTTGTGTTTTGCAGGTTAAAGATACAGTAAAGATTGATAGAAGTAGACAGACAAGGAAATTTGTATGTGTTCTAAAGAACAAAGTGAATGAAAGACTGGGAAAAAAAAGTGGTAGTGAACCTGAAGAATCCGACTGAAGGTTAGACAAAGAGGACAAGAGTGTTCTCAGAAGGAAGCTGAGCAGAAGCATTTTAAAGTGGCCATAGAAATTTGGTAGTAGCAAGCTTTTGAAAGCTTGAAATGATCTTTGTTTTAAATATCATTGATATGCAGGTAACATAAATTAGTGAAGCACCTCAGCAAGAAGATCACATCCTGAAGAGCAGTGATGAAGGAAGCCGGTAAGGGTTTTTGAGAGAGAGTGGCCAAAACCTAGTATTTCATTTGGGTTTGAAATACAAGGGGACAATTGTGTTCTCAAAAGTGCAGATGAGTTGAAGCCTAGAGCATGGAGTGCTCATATGGTTCCAGACGAGAGAACCAGAGAGATGCCAAAAGACTGAGCTCAGAGGAGAGAAGCTTAGTGAGGTATCGTGCAGTAGGGAGGACTTGTTGTTACAGAGACTTGTGCAGCTCATAGTGAGTGGGTGAAGAACTCATAGAGATGGAGATGAAGATGACCACTGATAGTCATTGTAGAGGTTCATAGAAAATCCACAAAGTGAAGAAAGAAGATGCCAAAGCAAATGGCATATGGAGAAAAATTAATGATGAAGAATATGAGAGGGAGAAGGCTGATATAATAGTCCATCTTGAAGTACTGATGGAACTATTACAGAGGAATGAGAAAGACCGAGGTGTGGTTTTCTTATTAGAAGAAAGATAAAGTGACATAAACTACAGAAGAGGAAAGAGAAAATGATGAATGCTCGACTGAAGGAAGAATTACTCAGAATAAATGAGTATTTGGAGGAAGACTTGAATACTGAAACTTCAAGTGAGACCAAAAGATCACATGATTTTAAATCTGATAATTTGTGTATGTTTGCAGGTGAAACATGTGAAAAGGAACAATTTGCTGATATTGTCATAAAGGAGGAAGAAGGCAGGAAAAGTCTAAATTCTATTCTAAAAGTAGATGAGATAGATAGGTTTCATGTAATTCCTGTACACAATTGGGGAAAAGGTTTACTTTTCAACATATTGCAAGGACTGAAAGTAGAGGAAGTTTGACTCATGATGATGGCCAAAAGCAGGAAGAAGTAGGGAAGGATATCAAGCAACCAAGTGAAGGACTTGAGGAGATTGAAGAGAAGACCATCGAAATATCTTTTAGTCATGTAGAGGACTTGGAACAGTAGGAGGACTTGATGATTGAATCATCAAGTGAGATCATGAGGTCTTGTGGTTTTAAAATTGACAAGTCGTGCGTGAATGCAGGTATTGCAGAAGACAAGCCAACCTATGGAACTGTCTTGAGTGAAGTTGAAAGTTGCCATGAAAAGTATGATGATGACTGTCTTTCAAATGAAGATCAAGTTGAGTTATTACAATAGAAGGAGTTCATAAATTCCTTGATTAGTGAAGGAAATATCTTCAGTAGAGATGAGACAATTATATCTTATGATAAGGAATTTGTTATTAGTAAGGACAAAGAGAAATTTATTTTCTTAAATGGCCAAAGGAAGAGTGATGGACATACATCAGAAACTATCACAAATATGGAGGATCAAAATTCTATTTTGTTCAAGAATGAAGAAGTAGTGTCACCAAGAAATTATACTTGTGACAAAAAACAAGATAGTGAGGATTGTACATAGCTTTTAGGAGAAATCCCAAGTGAGATGGAAAATTTATGGCTTGAGTTAAGTCTTTTGGAGAAAAGGCTAGAAAACCAAAGAGTAAGTGTTCAGGTTGTAAAATCAAAGCTGAATGAGAATGAAGAAATTCACTACAGTGGGCAAGAGCAAGAAGACATCATTAAAGCAGATGGTGTGGAAGAGAGACTTGCTGACAGTCTCAAGAATCCTTTAGAGAATTCTTTATAGAGGTTGAATCAACGTATTGATGTGCTGACAGAGGAGGAAAAATTAGAGCGGCAAGCTGAATTGTTGCCAAAGGAAGAAGAGGCACAAAAGTCTTATGTTTTTTATTTTAACAATCATTTTATGATTGCAGGTTTTGTTGCAGATGCTGGAGAATATTTGGTACAAGAGAGTAGCCAAGTAAAGAAGAGAGAAGAAGATTATATGGAAGTATTTAATCCATGGAACGGAGATATTAGAATGCTAGAAAGTCAAGACTTGATGCAAGAAGAGGTAGCCATAAAAGAGAAAGAGCTTGAAAAGATGCAAAATGTGAAGGTGCCGAAGTTAGTTGACCACAACAACAACCTGAAGTAGAGAGAAAAAGATAGCAGTAAATGACAAAGTATGTGCCAGCCCAAGGATGTGCTAGAGATGGAGATTGAAGAATTATGGTAGTTGATGATGAAACAGTCCAGGTTGAGGAAAATGACAATAGGAAGAGTGATCAATCAGAATTTGAAACTGATTGAAGAGAGGAATATGAACTAGAAGACAACAGATATACAACAGCAGTAAAGGTGCAAGGCACTTGGGTAGTTACAAACTAAGGTTTGGGACCCTGGAGTTTTTTTTTTTATTGGCATATGAAGACCCATGATCTGGAGATCATGAATGTTTTCTACCTTAGCAGTCTGATGCAGGAGCATCATGGTTCCAAAAATTTGTACATTTAGTAGAATTTAGGGGTCTTGTGTTTTTTAAGGAAGTTGGTTTCCTATGCATCAAATTAATGTAATTCTAATGTTTTTGAGTGATTTTATGAGAATGGGATCTAATTAAGTATTGAGAGACATATTGTAAATGTTCTCAAATGAAGGGGAACATAAGAGAATCGAGATAGTTGAGAGTTCATAGGGATTGATAGATTTGGAAATTAATTGTAGATCTTAAATTAGGAAATAGTTCACGATTTATGGGATTGAGAGGATTCTTAGGGTTTAGTTGAAATTATTAAGGATGTGAACTAAAATTGGTTCACAGAACCTTTTGTATAAATGTAAGCCTAAAAGGCATAGAAAGAGTTAGTTAGTTACAGTGTGAATTAGAATTTAGATAGATAGTAAAGGTTTGAATTGTGAGCCTATGGGCCAGAGAGTAGGTGAACAGGCGACTGGTTAGAAATCAAGTGTGAGAAAAGAAACCTTTTGTAAATATTTGTTTATATATATATATATACAGAGATTTGATTCTGAATTAGATAGTGTACACTAAGTGATTGAACTACAAACGGTGTGTAAATTGTGGAATATTTCTGTGGAATATAGATGTGTAAGAGAACTTGAGAAAATTTACACAGAGGACAGTGCATAATCAACAATGCATAATCGAGACTGTAGACAGTTCTACATGTGAACTAGGCGTGTGAGAAATACACCGAAGAAGCTCAGAAATGGTAGCGGAATTGCAAATATTGTGAGGTGTGACTGTTGGAAATAATACTGAGAGGGGGGGTGAATCAATATTGTCAAATCAATATGACTTTTTCATTTCCATATTAAGATTCATATACGCTACTTCAGTTAAGGAAAACCGCGTGTATACGAAACTATGTCTAATGCAACAAGCGTATATCCAGTAAACTTATGATTCAGTTAGTTGATCCTTAATGAGTGCATCAGAACATTATTAACCATATGAACAATAAACAGGAGCAGAAAAATAGAACAGATCATCACACACAAGAAGCACACATGAACACCATGATGTAAGGTGGAAACCCAATGTGGGTGAAAACCACCTGCTGCAAGTTGTCTCAATATTCTTTTTAATAAGAAACTTCTTTTACAATGATTTTGTACTGGTGCAGTCCTTTACTAGTACACAGGCTGCAACCTGCAGAGGGCTATAACCCTCTCTCATTCTCCAGCTTCTCCTGGAAGGGAGCTACAACCCCCTTAGCTCTTGTACTAGCTGAAATACTAGTACATAGGTGCTAACCTACAGAAGGCTACAACCTTCTTGTTGGATCAGGTGCACAACAAAACTAAATTAAACACACAACAGAAGCACATATAACACAGTATTTAACATGGTTCACCCAACCAATCTGGGCTAAGTCCACCAAACATAGGCATCAGGAATATATTAATCAAATTTGGAGATTACATCAAGAAATCCTCACACTCTCATAGCAAATCATCTGAATGATTTCCTGTTATATAGCATAGAGAATCTAACAGCCTCATAACTCCCTCACATCAAATATAGGAGGCATTAACTCCCTCCCAACAACCTGGAGCTAATCTAGGAACTGAATCCCTATTGTTGTCATCCTTCAGAGATTTTTGCCTATTTGACTCAAACAGAAAATCTCAACAATCTCCACCTTGACAACAATTCGCCTGATGCCCTATTATTATTATTTTATCTTTTCTGCAAGCCAAGAGAAGCCAGACACCAACGTAGCTTCTCCAACAAAACTGGTTTCGTGAACATGTCTGCACAGTTCTTCTTTGTATGCACCTTTTCGAGAAAGACTCCCCTTTTAGTGATAACTTGTCTTACAAAATGGTACTTAATTGGAATATGCTTTGATTTGCTATGATAGGCCGGATTCTTAGCCAAATGTATTGCACTTTGACTATCACAAAGTAACCTGATGTTGTCCTGTAACCTACCAAACTCACTAAGCAAACCTTTCAACCAAACCGCCTCTTTGCAAGCATGAGAAGCAGCAATGTATTCTGCTTCAGTAGTGGACAAAGCAACAATGTTCTGTAGCTTTGACATCCAGCTGATAGCTCCACCTGCAAGAGTAAAGACGTACCCTGAAGTTGACCTTCTCTTATCCAAATCAACTGCAAAATTGGAATCAACATATCCGCAAA
>APFE031636111.1:0-18360 GCA_000404065.3 Pinus taeda
CTACAACTCTTGGGGAAAACCAGTTTGAGAGCTCTTCTTTATTTCTGAAAATGATTTTACAGAGAAACTGAAATACATAGTAAAAATTCCAGCAACCACAAATTACAACTTATCTGGATTTTCGTTCTTGAACTCCACCTCAAAGGTCATGCCAATTAGCAAACAACCAAAACATGAATTTTTACAGCAATAAAACAACATTAAATGTTGTACGGCTAGCCTTGAAAAATGTGCCCAAAACTTATTGTCCCTCTTCCTCAATTTATGTGCTTTTCTCTTGCTGTACAATTTTTCCTTGGGATGTGTGCCAATAAATGTTGCTGCCCAGATTTGCTGAAATGTCTTCTTGCTACTCTCCTTCACTTCCTCATTGCTCAAAAATTTTCTCCTTGCTCTCTCTTCTCTTTCTCTCAAATGCTCATGAAAGAATGAATTGATATTTTCCTCTTCTCTTCTCCTTTTATTCTCTAAATGACCTTTTGGGTGACTCTATTATCTAATGGCTTAGATTCATTTAGATCTACGGATGAGAATAAATGTGCATTTAATTCTCACTTTCCATTTTTTAACTCACCCACTTAAATAAAGACCCACTTAGCCTTTTATTTCCATACTCACTTTTTCACTTTCTAATTCTTCATTCACTTTAATAAAGTCACCTTTAAATTAGAATGTAACTTTACCACTTATAAAATTACTTTTAAATTATAATGTAACTTTACCACTTATAAAGTCACTTTTAAATTAAATTGACTTTACCACTTACAAAGTCACTTTGGGAGAAAAGTAAAAAATAAATTTGGACACTTTTCCCTAGACAAAATATCAAAGCCTTAGGGAACCACTTGTCTTCTGGTACCCAAATTTTAACATAAATGATACCTTTTATTATGTCTGAGCATATCTGAAGTGACCTATTAACTTGAAAACGTAGTCAAATTATCATGAAAAAAGATGGAGATGAAGTTAAAAGGATATCGAAAAGAAGACAATTCAAAAATTCAACACTTATATTCTCAGAGTGATGAATGTCGACTTGATCCAACCTTATCCATGAAAATCTATGCTATGTTTCTGTAAAGCAGTGTTACTGGGGCATTATTGGCTCTCTATTGTTTGAATCCACTGTACAGATAACATTGTTAGGCCTAGTGTTTTTTGGCTACAACAACAAGGGAGCGTTGAAGGCACCAATTCATGATTTTTGGAGCATTCCACAAACCACTTTTGACTTTCTAACTTTGTAGATGATGCTTCCTTCTAGTGGACCCAAGGGGATAGATTTTGAGCTATTACAGTTCACCTCCTGAAAAGAATTTTCATATCCAATTTAATGGGCATTTCCCACCTCTTCCTTTTTTGGCTAATTTAGAGGAACCCCTTTTAATGATGATGTTTTTAAATATTTTCTTATACAATGAATTCCTACATGTTCTTTTAACATGGGTTTCTTAATGATTCTTTTTAGTGTATAATGATTTTTGTTGAGAACATTACATAATGAAATCAAACTATTCACTAGGATTGTATCGAAATTGTATTAGAGACATACACAATGAAACTATTCTAAATTAGTTATTGAAAATATATAATGGAAATTACATGATGAAATTAGTCTAAATATATTACTTTTATCAATATTCTATTATAGACAATATACAATGAAATAAATATACTCACTATGATTTTTGTTGATATTTTAGAAGAAACATTACACAATGAAATTTCTCTAGATCTTGAGAGATTTGGTAGGATTTTTTATTTTTTATTTAAGGTTAGGATGGACGAGCTTCTCCCTTCATATGTTTTTATTTTTCTCTAACTTATTCCACATAAACAAGGCTTGGAAATTTTTATTGATATTCCATGATCTCCTATAGAATCATGTTATAAGTAGCTTCATTGACTTGATCAAAGTTGTTCAGTATTACATTTGGAAAGATAATTTAAAATATTATGTTCTTGTTCTTCTTTATTTTGGATACTTATGCAAATATTTTGTTTTTTTTTTTTTTTTTCAGCTTTGAGCCATGTACTTCTGGATTTGAGCATCCAATTCTATTCTTTTTACTACAAGGTGTTTTGATAATATTTGTTGGTGTATTTATCTTAACCCCATAGCTGAGGTGGCATACCTCATGTTATTTGAACTTATTTTAGTTTTCTTTAAGGTTTTAATATTTTTTTCACAAGAAAATGATGTCAACCTATGCTTTAGTAGTTTATTCTAGGTAATTTGTACAAGCTCATGAAATCCATGTGCATCATACTAGGATGGGTTGAATATAAAAGGGAGAATAATGATTTTTTTTTATCTTCACCACACCTAGAGTGATTGGCCTATGGAAAAAATCCAAATTGGAGATTAAATACAAGACTATTTGAATATTTGGATTCAAAAAAGAGTCATGGGTTACTAAAAACAAATGGAGTCTATGAATTGGGACATTGTTATTTTATTGGTCCAAATGTGTTTTCCCATTTTGGGCTAAACATCTATTATATTCAGGGAAAGGAGTTAGGTCCTATGTTATTTCTTTGCAATTCCCTTTATGAAATACCCATTGGCTTGACCCCTTTTCATTTTTTATCAATAAATAAGTTGAATTTTTTCTAAGGATTTTGTTAAAATAAATTTAAAATTGGGAAAGTATTTTAAAATTTGTAAATACTCCTATGAGTTTTCTTCTACCCATAGTTATTTTGGGTTTATAGATTTGTAATTTGAAATGATTGCTTAAATATTCACCATTAAAAATAAAAAAATCAATCTAATAGGATTCTATTATTTCCTTTTCTAATGTCAAGATGGTTAGATCCCATAAGGATGTTGAACCTATAGAGGCACCCTTAAATTCTTTTGGGGATTCGTAGTTAATAATCTATATTTATTTTTTTCAATAGGGAAACTTGAGAAGGTTCCTTATTATTCTAAATTGTAAATTTCAATAGCTCTCAAGTGGTTGGATACCATTTACATAATAATGTGTGTGATCCCCTGAACTAATCTAATGACCATGACTTAACCAATTACAACAACCCCCTTGTGGGAGTGTGATCTATAAACTACCATGGATATTCTACTAAAATGGTTTATCATGATAATCTTTCAATATTATGATATCTATTATTATTTTTTGTTTTACTTATTTTCCAATTCTAATATTATTCAACTAATGCATGAAATACTAGATAAAATAAAATTGAAATTGAAGAGGCAGGCAAAGAACATGCCAACCACATAATGAACAAAAGACATGCAAAGAAAGGTACCACCGACACTATGGTTGGCATGGTATGTAAAGGATATTATTCCTCCTTTGTTATATTTCAATATCCCACTCTACAATGTTATTCTCAAATATGGGACAATAAATAATAAAATAAGTAACCACTTCCTTTACTAGTTGTACAATATTTAGCGTATCCTAATAATTGTATATGGTGAGGGTTAGGGATTTTACTTGCCTCAATACCCAAATAATGTTAGAGTTTTGAAACTACTAGAATATTCTTTAAATTCCACATGTGACTAGCACCACATGCATGAGTAATGGAAGCTAAATTGGCATCCACTTAGTTTAATGGTGGTCAATAAGATCGATGAAATTATGAGAGTAATTACTTCCCTATATAAAATTTCATTGGAATGATCTTCAAACTATTAGAATGCTTTCAATGTGTAAAAAAAATAGAGAGGTTGAGAGATATGATCAGAAAGTTTTAACCCCAAAAGTTACCATATAAAGCCTCAAATAGGCTCCAAAATATTCTAAACCCAAAATCACCAAAGCGGTACCTACCCATAAAATGGGTCTTACATACCTCACCCAAAACGCACCAAAACTGATGAAAAATTATATAGTGAGACATTTAATATCAAAAGTCACCATTTAAGGAGACTTTTGATCCTGAAAAACTTTTACTAAAGAATGTGAAACAATTTTCGCTTTAACTTCTCCCTAGAGTACCATTTAGCCTTTCCTAGAAGTCATACTCTCAATTCAACCTACCAGAGTTCATATTGCCTTTATCTAGTTGGTCTATAATTTTATGTAAAAAATTGTCTTGTATTAACATTGCCCAAGATTTTTTTGCTAATTCTTCTCTGGTAGGTAATAATTACATACTAGTTTTTTGATCCATCATGAAAGGCTCGTAGAGTTTCACATGTTCTACATTCACCACTAAGTAAATGTGTATATATGGTGGTAGACTAAGTTACTTGACATTATCACCCACCTTCTGCAACATTTTAAAATACAAATCTTCTCCAACACTTCTCTAACTCTTCCTAAGCATCTAGTGGTAAGTTTTCTATGGTAGGTAATAATTACTTATTAGTTTCTTTGGTCGCCATGGAAGGTCCATAAAGCTTCAAATTTTCCATATTCACTACTAAGTAAATTTGCATATATGGAGTATGATAAGTCTTTTAACAATATCACCCTCCTTCAACATTGTAAAAAAAACATACCATAGATCCTTGATATTCTTACAATGGCCATGCAACATTTATATACTATAACCACCTCCTCCCACACTTATGCAAATTCACTAATCCATCGGAGTAAATATGTGACAAAGAGTTACAATGACATGACTCAACCCACTTTCACTGGTCTGCCAAGGTAAACATGAGATGAGGGCTACTATGACATGATTAAAAACCCTAATTATAGTTAAGGAAGTGGAATTGACAAACTAAAACTTTTGTGACCCTCCTTAGGAGCTACAGGAACCCCAGAAGCTAAAAACCAACTCTAGGTTCCCAAACCCTAAGTTAACCTTCTTTTTTAGTGACCTAGATTACTAGTTTCTTGCATAAAAAGGAAATCCAATAGTTGTAACCCTCCATTCGTGTGGATAACCCTGCCTCCTAGCAAATACAGTCTAAATTCCTTAGTTATTTACATGCAACCACGTAATTTGAGCCACTTTTTCAGGGCTAGGATCCAAACATTTTCCCTACACTTGATAGAACTTCCTAGAATGATAAAATACAACAAGAAAAAGACATATATACAAAACTTAGTCAAGCACTTGACCTAACCAGGCATAATCATGATGGACATTCCATCAAACACATTGTGAACATGTAATCTACAAGTTATAAATGCATATCTGAACATAATGGTCTCATACTTGTCTGAAAACCATCAAGAAAGTCTAAATCCCTTGCATAATAGATGTAATAATATCTATTAGGTCATGCATTCAATAACCATTCATTCATCAATCAAACCATGTTAAGATCCATATATAGAATATGTCATGAAACCATGATTATAACCAGCATATAACCATAATAATAACAATATAGAACAACCATCAAAACCACATATGCAAAAGCCAACCAAGTCAGGGACTTCCATGTACCGCTCGGCCCTAGATTGGGTTAAACCAAATATTTCTCTTAGTTAATCACCCTCGTGCCATATTCCAAGCATGAACATGGGACTCATAACAAAAAATCCAGGGTTTCGTCAGGCTTTACCACAATCGCACCAAAACTGTTCAAGAGACTCCTAGGACCAAAACCCTCATCTATATAACTAGACTTTACCATAATCCCACCATTACTGGTCAACAGATCACTAGGCCCTAAACAAGCTTGGATGCCTCCATATTTATTCACCAATACCTTGAGGAATTTTGTCGTCTCCACCCTCAAGATTTACTGCAATTTTGCCATTATTAGTCAAGGGATTCCTATGCTTTTGGGAATTGTCTTGAGACCACCTTGCCTCGTTCGAAAACCATCTGACAATCCAAACCTGAACCACATGAAAGAACCCCATCACACCATGAATATTTGGAAATGGTAGGGAAAATATGAAACCACTGTCACACCTGGAAAAACCCATGCCAATGACAACAAGATAACCAAATATACACATGCATGTACCGTGCATGCCAAAAATAGCAAGGAAATAATACATGCAACTCAATACCTACGACTAATCCCACTATAGCTACTTGATCCAACTCTTCCTTACTTGATCATTTCTTTCCTTTTTCTTTCTTATCCTTCCTTTTCCTTCCTTTCTCCAATGCTAGAGTGCTCCAAGAATGCTCTAAGTGTGCAAGAGTATGAGAGAGAATAGAGAGAGAGGTCCAGCCCAAAATTGTCAAAAGGATGTGAACTAGTCCTCAGAAGCCTTTTTATTATGGAGGCCTGTATTTTCTTCAATCTCCTCCTCACATGCAAACTTTGACCTTTGACCTTCCTTTTCTCCTATTTTCTGTTATTCCATAAATAAAATATCAATTAATGCCACTTTGCCTTTTCAAATCCTTTGCCCTTGCCGTTTCCATTGCATTTTCCAATTTCCTTAGCCATAATAAACCAATGAACACACACTACGATTTTTTTCCCAACATTTAACTTGGAATACGAGTCCCATGACATTGGTATTATTTTTCCTTTATTAACTTTATTACATGAAATTTTCACCCAGGGCTATTACAAACCCCTCCCCCTTAAGGAAACACCAACCTCGGTGTTCAATGAAATCTCTAAACAACAAGACTTATAAAAACCAAAACATACTACTTATGGATCTTTATAACTTAGGTCGATGTAGTATTTACAATGATCAACCTACTGAAATGAAAAACCAACCATGACAAACATGACAACATAACAACCATACCTCTTATTTGATCTTTATAAAATAACTCATTGTGGTATTTACAATTAAAACCATACATAAATATATACTTATACCAAAACTCATTTTACTTAACTAGAAAAAAATGAAGGATACATAGCCCACATCTAATCAACCATCTCCCTTGTAGCTTCATTAGGCCCAAAGTGCTTCCATTGCCCTTTAACTTACCCTATTTCTCGGTTCCGGATTATGAGCATCTTTTGCATCAATACGCATTGAGGTTCCAAGTGGAATTCTCCTTCTCGATCCACCTGTAATACAGACCATTCAATCACATGATCAACATATTTCACATACTTATTAAGAAATGACACATGACAAACATTATGGACTTTCATTGTCAGAGGCGGTGTAAGTGTGTAGGACACCGATATAATCCTCCCAAAATTATTGAAATGCCCACAATATCAAGGTGCCAACTTTGCACATGACCTAATCCTCAAGGAGCTCTTCTTGGTCTTGTTGTGTAAGTACACATGTTCCCCAAGCTGAAACACCTTAAATTCCATGTGTTGACATGCATAAATTTTATATTTTTCTTGTGTCGCCTTTAGATTCTTCTTGATAACTTACATTTCTTGTTTCATCTCTACCAACATGTCTGGTTCTATCAACATCCTGTTCATTGGATCACTCAAGCTGATAAGACTATTAAAACTCCACCCATAAAGTGCCTCAAGCAAACTTATTCTCAGTTGCTCCTGATACCCATTGTTTTAAGCAAACCCTACTAGTGGAAGCTACTCCTCCCATCTCCTTTGTTGGTGCATAACATACATTCTCAAAATTTCCTCCAAAATCCTATTGACCTTCTCTGTCTATCCATATATCCACGGATGATAAGTTGTGTTGAAGCCAAATTTGTACCCAAAACTGCAAATAACTCCTAAAACTTTGAAGTGAACTTGGCATCTTTTTCTAACACAATCTTCTTCGAAACACCATGCAACCTCACTATATCCTTGATGAATACCTATGCTAACTCGCTAGCTGAAGAAGTAGACTTAATTGGAATGAAATGTGTTATCTTGGTCAACCTGTGAACCGCAACCATGATGAAATCATGATGTCTAGATGTCCTCGAAAAACTAGTAAGGAAGTCCATGGAAACAACCCCTGATTTCCACTTTGGAATCATAATCGATTTTATTAGACCACTTGTATGCTTACACTCTACTTTAGCCTATTAATAATCCAATTATCTAGCCACAAAATATACCACTTCCTTCTTCAGATTCAACTAGTAGTAGAACTTATCACCACTTCCAATGTATTTTGATATCCTAGGTGACCTAAATGTAGCTTAACTTATAATTACCTCAAGATATGATTCTTGAGCTCACTGTTGTTTGACACAGACCATGTACCTAAATATCACCAAAGCATATTCCATAATATGATAATCCACATCCTAATCCCCTGTACCCTGTTGTTGTAACCTTTTCCTAAGCTCCTTATACCTATAACCCTACTATCCTACCTGTATGATTCAATCTTGTAATTCCATCCCATAAGAACTCATAGCTACTATGTAGTTCATGTGCACTCTTCCACTAAGCACATCTACAACCCTATTATCTTTCCCTTAATGTACCTGATCTCAAATTCGAACTCACTAAGTGTGGCCAAACATCTAGCTTGCTTGAAATTAAGATTCGCTTGGTCAAATAAGTACCTAAGACCACTGTGATCACTCATCAATACAAACTTCCTACCAAGAAGATACTGCCTCCATATCCTCAATGCATGAATGATCGCTACCAACTCAAGATCATGTGTCACATAACTTTGGTCATGCTTATTCAGTTTCCTTGATTTGTAGCATACCACCTATCCCTCCCATATCAGGACTCCACCACGTCCTTATTGGGTGTGGAGCCCGATTATCTTCCTTATTGTTCGGAGGTTTTTTTGTTTCAGCCATGAAAAATCCGTGTTCCTAACGGGGTGAAACTGCCACCCATATGATCACTGTTAAGGGGTCCCGGGGGCGATGCCACTTTTTATGAGCACCCATCAAGCACGAGTTTAGGGTAGTTCCCTCGAAGCTAAAAACAGATAAAAAAATTCCTTGTAAAATATTGTAATTTAATAGTCAATCTGGGTTTTTCATTAGGTGGATGGTATGACGGTAGAAGTTATGTTAATTTAGGGTTTTTTTTCCCTAGAAGGAAAACCTCGGTGTATATGAGGGAATTGTATTATGGTTGTGGATTATTATTCTGAGCGAGAAAGAGAGAGGAGACTTTGTGAGAGTGAACAAGAAATTAAAGTGGATATGTTGTAGGTTGTATCTCTTCATTTTTCAAGATAATATAAAAGGAAGGAGTAATTGTTTCTCCATGGACTTAGCCCAAATTAGGTGAACCATGCATATATGTGTCTCTTTTGTTTTATGTGTTTTTGTTTTTGTGTTCCCGCAACATTGTATGTGTTTCATTGTTCCATTAATTATTTTTCTAACAAATGATATCAAAGCCAAAGGTGTATTGGGTTGATAAACTTGCAGGAGAGAAGGGTTCCGAGTCCTAGTGGGAGCAATGGTGGAGGATGGTAGGTTTAGGGTTGATAAATTTAATGGCCAAAGCTAACAGTTGTGGAAGATTCAAATGGAAGATTATCTATATCAGAAATATTTGTACCTACCATTAAGCAAAAAATCAAAAAAGTCGACAAGTATGACATGCGAAAAATGGGATCTTCTTGATAGAAAGGCACTAGGAACAGTACTACTATGTTTGGAAACATCTTTAGCACTCAAAATTTCAAAGGAAACAACAACAGAAGGTTTGACGGAAATGGCCAAAATATATGAAAAACCCTCAACCTCAAATAAGATATTTCTATGAAACGTCTATTTAATATGAATATGTTAGAAGGTGGATCTATTGCTAATCATTTAAATGAAATGATTACCAGTTAGTTATGTTTGTAAAGGAATTTTTTGATAATGAAGTTAGGGTTTTGTTATTTCTATCCTCGTTTACAAAAAGTTGGAATGGCCTAGTTATGGCTATTAGTAACTCTATCTCTAGATCTAGTACTTTAAAGTTTGATGATGTTGTTAGTGCTATCCTTAGCGAGGAAATGCGAAGGAAATGCTTAGGTGAGACATCAAGTAATGCTTTGACTGCAGAGACTAGCGGAAGAAAAATAGAAAGACTAAAGAGCCTAGGACATCGCAGTAGGTCAAGGAAAGGCATATCCAAGTCTAGACAGGGGATAATGTGCTGCAAATGTGGGACGAAAGGACACCTAAAGAAAGAATATAAGTTTCGAAAGGGAAAAGAAGGAGATGGACATCAAGATAACAATTAAGAAGTTAATATAACAGGTGATGTGTTACAAGATGCTCTTCTTCTTTCATTAGAAAATATTATTTGATGTCTGGGTATTATATTCAGGGGCTTCATTCCATGCCACACCTGATAGGAGAAATTTTCATGACTATGTTCACGGTGATTTTGGACATGTTCATCTTAGTGATGATAAACCCTGTAAAATCATTAGAATGGGTAAAGTTTTTACAAAGAAACATAATGGAAACCAATGGTTATTAAAGGAATTATGGCATGTTCCATATTTGAATAAAAATATAATTTCAATAGGGAAGTTGGGAGGTGAAGGCTATGTTACTACATTTACAAACAAAACCTAGAAGGTCACATAAGGAGCCCTGGTAATAGAAAAAGGAGAAAAGGTTGGTACATTGTATTTATGAAATAATATTTGTACTTCTATTAATGCTTTAACCTCCATAAGAGAAGATATGGCACTCTCATATCATAGGCTCAGAAACATGAGTCAGAAGGGGATGTAGATTATTCACTCAAGAAGTTTGTTTCCAGGTTTGAAACATGTTGATTTGGATTTCTATGAAAATTATGTTTATGGAAAACAAAATAGAGTTAGATTTATCGGAGTTGGGAAAGAAAATAAGAATGTGAAATTAGAGCTTGTGCATACTTATGTCTGGGGACCTTCTCATGTATCATCTCTCAGTGGCTCTACTATTATGTTACTTTCATTGATGGTGCAATTAGGAAAACTTAGATTTCTTATATTTAGAATAAATCATATGTATTTGACACGTTCAAGAAATGGAAAGCTCTGGTTGAGAATGAGACAAGAAAGAAGTTGAAGTGTCTTAGATCAGACAACAGAGGTGAAAAATGTAGCAAATAGTTTTATAACTATTGTTCAATGCATGGAATTCGAAGAGAGAATATAGTTTTGGGAACACCACATGAAAATGGCGTGTCAGAAAGAATGAACAGGACAATCATGGAACATGCAAAGTGCATGAGATTGCATGCAAAATTTCCCTTACAATTTCGGGAATATGCTTTAGATATTATCATTTATCTAATAAACAAAGGGCCTTCAATTTACTTGGATGGTGGTATTCTAGAGGAGGCATGGACAAGGAAAAATTTAAATAGCTCATTTTTAAAGAATTTCAGTTGTGAAGCCTTTATCCACATTAATAAAGAAAATAGAACAAATCTTGAGGCACAATTAGAGAAATGTACTTTTATTGGATATGGTGTTAATGATTTTGGTTATTTCTTATATGATTATGAAAATCACAAAATCATTAAGAGTAGAGATGTCATATTCAATGGAAATGTCTTGTATAAGGATTAAATGTAGGGAAATAAACAGTAAATGAAAGAAAGAATACACAATGCTTGATGAGATAACAGAAAGAGTAAAGGTGTCTGAAAAATAATAATGACCAACAATCACAACAATAATAACAACCACAATAGCAAAAATCACCTCTAACACTTGAAAGTAGTGTTAGAATATCTACCAAGATAAGTAGACCCCTTGAATGATACTCTCCTTCATTATATTATGTATTATTGATTGATTATGGTGAAAAAGAAAGATATGAAGAAGTAATGTAGGTAGAAACCAGAAAGAAGTGAGAGAAATCCATGGAAGAAGAGATGGAATCCTTGATGCATAACCAAATTTGGGACTTAGTCAAGTTTTTTTAAGGTAAAACAACATCGTAGAATAAATGGGTTTACATGTTGAAGGAAGAAGATTGAGGTAAATTGATCAGAAAATGATCCTAGATGACTTTTCACTCAAAAATGAAAGTCAAAGGATGCTTTTGAAAATAGTCCCATTACATAGATCTTGTCAATCTGAATCTAATGCAATTTAAAAGGGCTAAAATGGACTTCGGATGAAGAAGTTATTGTAGAAAGAAGATTGCCATTGTCCTTTGAAAAGGAGGCAAATTCTTATAAAAATGGCCTAAAAGGCTTATTGAAGAAATCACATCGCAAATGTGCCAAAGGAAAGGACTTAAGGCAAAGGCGGAAGGAACCCTAATTGTGACCTCCGACTTCTCGCATCGGAGGTAGGCCTTCGCTCGATATCGAGACCCCAAGCAGAGTGATATACCGATGTGATATGCGATGTTCGATATCGGTGATTGGCGAATCGACGGATCAACGGTTGACATAACCAAAGTGAAGAACCCTAGGGCTGTCGTGACAATGATATTGCAATATGCGATAAAGAGATGGGCTAATGTGGGATCGCACGCCAACCATCGGATCGATGAGCAGGATCAATGGTTAGGATCTGATCAGGGTGATCGGCGATTGGGCGATCGGCGGATCCCTGATACAAAGGGTCATTACTTACGATTGCGACTTGTGATTGCGACATGTCGATAAGGGGCGGACCCGATGGAATTATAGACCCAATTTCATAAGTTTTGAAATCTGGGAATTCAAGGTTTTTAATGTATTCTTGTGTATTTGGGGTTTGGCCATGTGACGATGTGATTGCGATATTGCGATCAATGGTGGATTGACAGTGGACCCGATAAGGATTATGAGTGAAATTTCATAGATTTTGAAGTCCGGTTTTTGCACCCGATAGTGTTTTTCTTGTGTATTTCTTTACGAGCCAGAAATGTGTTATTTCGTGGATTTTGTTCGGAAAGAGGCTGTCGGTTCATTTTTCCATTAGAAACAACCATCATCCCTTATGCCTCATTGAAGGCGAGCGCTTCTGTAACAGGGATATGTTTTGAAGTGCGAAGAGGCATATCCGAGAAAAAGAATGATTCCTCATGTTCAAAGGGATAGAGGAATGGTTGTGGAAGCCACAGAGTCAAAGGATGCCTCACAAGAGCTAGAGAGCATGATTGAGAGGCAGAGAAGAGAGTTTTGGAGATCGCTGGAAGGTTGCTGAGGGTTGCTTCGAGCTCAAGCGAACTACAGAGGCATGCAGAGGCCAAGAGAAGCTCAGAGAGAGCTAGAGCCAGGAGCCAAAGCCAGAGAGCCAGAGCCAGAGCTAGAGCCAGAGCCAAGAGCCAGAGCCAAAGCGAGCATTAGAGCCAGAGCTAGAGCCAGAGAGCTCACAACAGACTTCTAAGAGACATGGAGCTGTAATGAAGCTACAGAACAGCAAAGAGATCAAGTGATCTAGCTGTTGCTAGTGTCCAGAGTGTGTTGAAGACAAAAGAAGGAGTTCCAGAGACAATACAAAATTCTGAGGGATTCAGAGAAGCCAGAAGCTCAAGAAGCTCAAAGCATTGACTGAAGGAGTTGAGTCCAGAGAAGCTTAGATCTATCTGCAGAGTGAGGACAGCCAGTGGGATAAGATGGTATTCTAAACCCATAGGTTCAGTTGTAAACTAATGGAGTTGAGCGTGGAGCTTGTAAAATAAAGATTACCATAATCCCAAAGAGCCTAGTCGAGTTGATTAGAGCTCAAGGAGATGTAGCCCAAGATATCAGGGTGAAATCCATATTATATTGGTGTCTCATGTGTTTGCTTATTTTATGCATTATATTTACTGTTATGTGTGCTTTACATCGACATAAGAAAATGAACTTAAGAACTTGAGCAGTTAAAAACAAACACAAGCATACACCTATTTTCCAGTATTTTTAATTCCGCAATTGGTTAATCATAATATCTAGGAAATATTTAAGCTTTGGAAGTGGGAGAGATTCTTGTAAGCTGACAAGAGCCTTTAGTGCCCCATTTTCAGATCAGGTGGTATCATAGCTTAAGATTGATTAACCCCACCTTCAAAGAAGGTTATATCAGAACTGGTTATACCAAAGTAAGTTGCATCATGCATCAAGTGGTATCAGATCATAGTGATGATTGACAGAGAAAAAGATTGCTTATCTGAAAGGTGTTTGGGTAGTCAAGGATTGATTTTCTGATTGATTGTATGCTTGTTTGTAGACTCACTATTGTGTGAGTTTGCAGAGGTGAAAGGAAGATTACTAATAGCTAAGTCCAGGAGAGGGAAAGAAGGAAGAAGGGCTGAAGGAATTCTTCTTATCACAAAGGACCTCAAAGTAATCCTTAAAGCACAAGAGGTTTGTTGCAAAAGGTTGCTTGAATAAAGCTCTCTGCTAATCTTGTTTGAATTTCTTTTGTTCATTGGCATAATGACAACTTCTACAAATGAGTCCTCAAAATCTTCTTTCTTCACATGATTCTTTGATGAAGACATGAAGCAAGACTTGTTCATCATGATGGACAAGGTGAGATAAATGTATGAGGATGGAAGGAAGAGAAGCATACTTAGAGAGCAGTTGAATTTCATGGAGGAAGAGAAGCAGTTGCTTTCTGACAAATTGCAGGAAATGGAGAGGCAAATTCATATTGCAAATATGAACCTGAAAGATGCATGAGTTGGAGACACAACTCTTTGTTGCCAAGCAAGCCTTGGTCAAGTAGTAGCTTGAAGAAGAGGTAAAAAATTCCTTTTTGTCTTCAAATTCTTCTAAGAATGCTTATATTAGTTCTTTTGAAAAACATACCAGAGGCATAGGTTCCAAGTTAATGTCCAATATGGGCTATGAAGGAAAAGGCTTGGGAAAACATGCACAGGTATTGTTGACCCAATAATGGTTGAGGAAATGCCTAAGCATTTGGGTCTTGGCAATGGACAGTCTTATGGAGAAAGTTCCAAAGCTACCATGAAGTCCATTGAAATAGTTCCAAGGAGTTTCATTTCAGGTCTTCTACCTCAAGAGTGTGAAGATTGTATTCTTGGGGAATGCAATAGTTTGAAGCATACTTTGCAGAAAGAAGGTGTATATCAACATACACTTGAACCAGAGAGTTGTGGAAACTCTGAAACCATTGAAGAGGTTGATGATGTTCCAAAGGGAGCTACTTCTTCATTCAATTCACCTCCTCATGAAGGAAATAAAGGTGAAAAAGAAAGGTATAAATCTGGTTCTAACCATATTCCTTTTGATTATGTTAAGCATGATAAGCTTCCATATAAGTATGGGAAAAGAATTGCATGCTCCTTTTGTGGTTTGGATAACCATAATGTTTCTAGATGTTCGAAGAAAATGGCCACATAAGGAAACTTTTGAAGGAAAGGAAGCAAAAAGCCAAAGGTTCATTGGACAAGGAAAATCATGTTGTCAAGAGGATGCACATGTGTTGCACTTACTTCCATAAGAAAGGACATCTTTCTGCAAAATGTTGAACTTTGAATACAACAATGCTCCCACAAAAGCTGAAGAAGGTGGAAAGAGAGAATGGCAAGAATGGAAAGAAAGATTCCATGAATGATGTGTTTCAGGATGATTCACATGTTGATGCTGATGTGCAGACAAAGATAGCACCTTTGAAATGGATTGGTAAGAAATCGTTATAGTTCTTATCCAATTAAGATTGCATGTCTATTGATGCATCTATTTGCATTTCTTTGTTAATGGAATTCAAGTTGCAAGGTTCTACCAAGAAGGTGAATGTAAAATTTGAGTAGGAGACCCACTTTGTTGCTGTAACATTATATTCATTTCAACTTTGAAAGTACAGTGTGCTTAAGCAAAAGTTGAAGGATGAAATGCATGCATAAGATTGATATGCATGAACATAGGGATGTTGGTGATTTCCTTGTATTTAAACATGTATGTGTGATTAACTTGAAGGGTTGATTGCTTTGACATGCATGTAATATTGACTTGAGAAAAGTTGATTTAGTCTCCAAGATGGAGATGATGATGAAAAGTTTCATCTTTTGAAAAGAATCCTTGATATCTTTTCTACATGCTTGACTTGAAGGGTCATTTGTTTAAAGGAATGTTTTGTGGGATTGTTATCTAGTCCATCATTTGTATGCAGATGTAAAGACATGGAGGTGTTCACAAGATTTGAAATCTGCTTCTTTTGTCGAAGTAGGAGTTTAGGCCATCTAGTTGTTGTTTGTAATCTTGTTGTTGTTAATAGTTTTTGTTGGCAGTATGTCAAACAGGTACAAATGAAATTTTTTTGAAGTAGATGTAATTTCACATTGGTTTGAGCCACCTTGGATCAATGATCAAGGAAGAGAAGTTCAAACTACCTTTTGTAACCTTCTCAACAAGAGTTTTGCATGAAGTCAAGGAGGAAAACAATTCTTCCCAAGAGGACCAACACATCCAGGAAGGAGAGTGGTCAAAGGCTTTGGTTCAGAGGCACTATGCAGGACAAGTGTATGGAGGCTAAAAGAAGAGGGTGTTGTTACTCTCATTTACTATTCAGATCAATATATCAGTCTTTTGGAGACCAAAATCTTTTCAGTGGGAAGGCATGATCAGAAAATGATCCTAGATGGATTTTCACTCAAAAATGAAAGTCAAAGGATGCTTCTGAAAATAGTCCCATTGCATAGATATGTCAATCTGAATATAATGCAATTTGAATGGGCTAAAATGGACTTCGGATGAAGAATTTATCACAAAAAGAATATTTCCATTGTCCTTTGAAAAGGAGGCAAATTCTTATAAAATGGCCTAAAAGGCTCATTGAAGAAATCACATCGAAAATGTGCCAAAGGGAAGGACTTAAAGCAAAGGCGAAAGGAACCCCGATTGTGACCTTCGACTTATCGCATCGGAGGTAGGCGTTCACTTGATATCGGGACCCCATGCAGAGCGATATGCCGATGTGATATGCGACGTGTGATATCGGCGATCGACAGATTGGCGGTTGGCATAACCAAAGGGAAGACCCCCAAGGCAGTTGCGATAGCGATATTGTGATATGTGATAAAGCGATGGGCCAATGTGCGATTTCACGCCCGTCGGATCGATGAGAAGGATCAACGGTCAGGATTTGATCAAGGTGATCGGCGATCAGGTGATTGGCGGATCCCCGATACAAATGGCCATTACATGCGATTGCGACATGCCGATAAGGGGTGGACATGATGGAATTAAAGACATAATTTCATAAGTTTTGAAATTCAAGAATTTGGTATTTTCAATGTATTCCCATGTATTTGGGTTTTGGCTATGTGACGATGCGATTGTGATATTACAACCGAAGGCAGACCCGATAGGGATTATGAGCATGATTTCATAGATTTTGAAGTTCGGTTTTTGCACCCAATAGTGTTTTTCCTGTGTATTTCCTTTACGAGCTACAAATGTGTTATTTCATGGATTTCGTTTGGAAAGAGACTGCTAGTTCATTTTTCCATTAGAAATAACCATCATCCCTTGTGCCACGCTGCAGGCAGCCGTTTCTGTAACAGGGATGCATTTTGAAGCGCGAAGAGGCAAAGCTGGGAAAAATAATGATTCCTCATGATCAAAGGATAGAGGAATGATTGTGGAAGCTACAGAGTCAAAGGAGGCCTCACAAAAGCTAGAGAGCACGATTGAGAGATAGAGCAGAGAGTTTTGGAGGTCGTTGGAAGGTTGCTAAGAGTCGCTTGGAGGTCGAGCAAACTACAGAGGCACACAGAGGCTGAGAGAAGCTCAGAGAGAGCCAGAGCCAGAAAGCCAGAGCTAGAGCCAGAGCCAAGAGCCAGAGCCAGAGCCAGAGCGAAGAGTGAGAGCCAGAGCTAGATCTAGAGCCAGAGAGCTCACATCAGACTTCTAAGAGCTATGGAGCTGTAATGAAGTTACAGAACAACAAAGAGATCAAGTGATCAAACTGTTGCTGATGTCCAGAGTGTGCTAAAGATAGAAGGAGTTCCAGAGACAATACAGAATTATGAGGGAGTCAGATAAGCCAAAAAGCTCAAGAAGCTTAGAGCACTGATTAAAGGAGTCGAGTCCAGAGAAGCCTAGATCTGTCTGTAGAGTGATGACAACCAGTGGGATAAGATGGTATTCTAAACCCACAAGTTCATTTGTAAACTAATGGAATTGAGCATGGAGCTTGTAAAAGAAAGATTACCATAATCCCAAAGAGCCTAGTCGAGTTGATTAGAGCTCAAGGAGACGTAGCCCAAGATATTAGGGTGAACTCCATATTATATTGTTGTCTCATGTGTTTGCTTATTTGCTACATTGTATTTACTATTATGTGTGTTTTACATCAGCATAAGCAAATGAACTTAAGCACTTGAGCATTTAAAAACAAACACAAGCATACACCTATTTTCAAGTATTTTTAATTCCGCAATTGGTTAACCATAAGATTTGGGAAATATTTAAGCTTTGGAAGTAGCAAAGGTTCTTGTAAGTTGACAAGAATCCTTTAGTGATCCATTTTCAAATCATAAATAGAGGTATAAGGCTAGACTTATGGTGAAGGGCTTTGCACAAAAGATATATATAGACTTTGATGAAAATTTCCCTCCTCTTGTCATAAATGGCTTCAATCAGAACTATTTTAAGTCTAATGGAAGCAAACAATTTTCATCTTGATCAGTTAGATGTAAATACAACCTTTCTCT
>APFE031636116.1:0-11346 GCA_000404065.3 Pinus taeda
AAATTTTAATAATAAATATTATTTTTCCTTATAACATTTTTTATAAATTTACCATGGTTCTTTGAGTACATTATTTTCTAAAATCACTATTGTTTTTTGAACCTTATCAGGGTAACTTTATAAATTTACAAGTTTTTTCACTTATATATCTCTATGTGAAATTTAATTCCAAAAGTGTACTAAAAACTTGATCAAAACTTTAAAAGAGTAAATACCAAAAAAATTGTAATATAACCATACTAGTAGCTCAATAAAAAAAATCATATCTTTAAAATACTTTGACATAAATACAAAACAGGTCATAGAAATATTTATCTTCATACACTATAAATCCACATCCACAAATGACTAATTGAATAAATAATAGTCTGTCAATTAGAATAGAGCAACACTTTGAAAATATATTCATGAATACTGAACGAGACTTAAAAATATTTATCATCATACATATTAAATAATTATTATATTAATCATTACAATTAATCATTAAATTTTTGTACGTTGAACGTTTATCAAGTCCCAATTCTCCGAAGACAAATGAAAGGTCCCACTGCCGAAATTCATTTCTGGTGACCTACTAGGCAAGTGTATTGAAACAGCAGTCGTTGAAACTAGGCAAGTGTATTGAAACTAGGTAATAGGAAGGTGTCATATGAATTTGCCGTGCCACTAACTTTCCTCGGGTTTGATACGGTAAATTGAAGGGTTTGATACGGTAACTTATTTCTGACAATGAGATATTTATGCATTGTTATTCACGTAAAATGTTATTCAACAATATCGTGGAAAACTTGTGGAACACTTTGTACATTACTGAGATGCAAAATTCAAAAAGTCGCTGCAATTTTTTTACCTACTTTGATCCAAATTAACAAAGACAAGACTTTTGGAAGTTCCAGCGGGTTGCAGATGGCCGTACGTCCCTATACCAAACATTTAATGGTTGAAGGGTCACCTATATTTAAGTCATTTCTGACAGGTTCCCAGACAAACGTTTACTCCACTGATGTGACATATAAATAATGTATACGCGCCGAGCCATATTGCGTTGATTTGGTAATGGAAAGCAGCATGTCTGGTACGAAATGATTCGTACAAGAAAATTATGAAGGTGCTTTCAAGTCAGGAGGTGACGACACAGGACTGAGGACCCAGGAGGTGACGTCACCCACTCCATTATACAGGTACAGGGCATGCCGGCCATGAAGTCACGAGGAAACAGCTTGTTTATTTCACACTACACATCCTAAAAAAATTCACATTATTTTCTTCATCGATTTTGACAGTTCCTTTGACTTCTGGGCATGAGCATATGCCTTATTAAAAGAGAATATTTATTTAAATGTAAAATCATATAGGAGTTTTCATTCTTTTAGTGGAGGAGACGTGTGCCACTGATATACCGGATTCCTGCCAAAAGAGCATTCAGCCAAAATGCTGAGGAAATGTTGAGTCAAATCCGTGACAAATTTTGAGTGAGCGCAATTTTTTTATTTTATTTTTCCTAGGGCTCGCCACTGGCAGCGGGTTGCGAAGGGAGGGTTGTCAAATCAAGTTACTATCCAACTGCTGGAGACCGAATTTCTCTGAATGTCAATGTGAAAACGAGGTGAACAAGAATTGCGAATTATTATAATCTTAATTAAAAAATGTTAATAATTGAATTAAAAATGAATAGATTTAAGTTCTTTTCAAAGAAAGCTAGTTGCTGGATAATCTTAACAAAATCCAAGGTAATATATAATATATTTAGAACTTAGATATAAATATTTTTTAAATTCTATTTTTTTATTAATAAAATTACTTACAATTTTTTAGATACAAGAAAATCATAACATGCATATTATATTAAAATAGATAACATATAGACAATAGTTATAAATTAACATCCATTTTGTCATATAACTTAACAAGAATGATTTTGTAATCATATTTAAATTTAATTAATAATCGTATAAAAAATTAATATTTACAATATAACAATATTTTTAACCATGAATATTCACCCATTTTACAGTGGATGTTATTATCTCTTAAATAGGCTTTCTTACAATACCAATACCTTGAGTTATCAATACCACATACCCAAAAACCTAAACTCATTTAAAAAAAATTAAAAAAAATAAAAATAATTATTTAATTATAATTCAATTTTATAACATTTTTATATTAAAACCTAATACTTACAACAAACATACAATATAACAAGATTATAACAATATTCTTAACCATTGATATTCACCCTATCTTACCATGGATATTATTAACTTGTTTCAAAATCAAAATATTTTATAAATATTTAATTTCATTTTTATTTTATATTATTTTTAAACTAAAATCTAAAAGAAAAAAGCCATGGGGAGATGTTGTAGTGATGTAAATATTTGTAAACATTTACATGTGGTCTCAATTAAAAAGTAATAAAATGTTAAGAATACATGTCTTTCATCCCAAATCCCTCTATAGGAGCCCATATCCATCTTAACTTTGGATCTACCAAATGCTAAGAGGGATCGAATGTCTTGAGATGCAAACCTCTATTAGAGTGAAAGGAGATTTGATCCCTTTAAGGGCTTGGTAGATTTAGAGTTAAGATGGATCTAAACAAGTTATAAAACGTTTGATTATGGTTAAGATGACAATTATTTTTCTACATTTTATCTTTTTAAATATTACATTATAATAAAAATGATTAAACCATTCAAAATTTATAATTAATTCATAATATAATAAATATGAAACAAAGAGGTTAATTATTATACATAATTTAAATCATATCAAAATTTCAAAATAATTGTTCTATAAAAATTTAATCATATTGAATAAAAACATAAAAATATCCATTAATAATTTATTATTATATTTAAATAAATAAAATATTATTAACATCAATAATAATAATAAAAATTTTATTTTTAAAATTTATATCAATTGTATTCGTATCAAAAGAAGTTTACATCTGATTCCAAGGTTCACATAGAAATCCATAGATTCAATCCAAGAAGAAAAGAATGAAATTGCTCATGATCAGACCATTTAACCCAAAAATAATTATTGTAGAGCGAGAGCCCAAGACCTCGCTAATAAAAAATTGATCAATAACAAAATAATGCATCATAGCCACATAAAATTATAGCCATATACATCACCCTATGGACACTCTGACACCAACAAATAGAAAATGCATGGATGATTCTTCAAATAAGCCAGAGGGAATTCAAAAGCAAACCCAATCCCTGATAAGTGTTCAACATATGCAAGGAGTTGGACAATCACATAGAAGAAGATGACCCTCCTAGAAATCCCCTAACTCTCTGCCAGCGTAGCACATAAGAAACAACCTGCATCGAAGACATAGAATTTTGCAATTATAACAAATCCAAAATGTTGCAACAACACAAAAATGAATTGTGTCCCTTTAACCATTGAGAGACATAATAATTGAGGTGGAAAAGAGATAGAACACATAAAATATTCAACGACTGACAACAACCAACTGACATAAGAACCTTTTCCCTTACCAAAATTCAGATATACCTGGCTCCCATAGAAAGAAAAAAAATGGTGCAAATAAAACAAACCATTTCATGCCCCATAACAGAGATAAGATGCAGACTACCCTGTAGAAACCAAGTTGTAGCATATGGAAAATGAGAACGAACTACCTAAAACCACCTCCATCACTGATCATGATCTGAACAAATTAAGGCAGGCGTTTTATTGTCATCATTGAGAGGAGGGTCAATAAGATCTTTGCAAGCAAAGTAGCTCACAAAAACACCTTTCATTGAAGCCAAACATTGGTCAACATTATCCAGACAAAAGTGTTGATTTCTCAACATACACTTAATGTCCTCTAAGGAAGAAAAAACATTATACTTATCCACTTGCTTGTCCTTAAAAATAAGGTGCAAGAGAGTGATCATTTGTTGATGAAGTAACAAAGAACTTGTTGATGCTCAAATTGTCCCAGTAACTGAGGATAGCCTGAGACGACATCATTGAGGATCCTATATCCTCCCGCTCTATGTGACAAGGGTTGATCTCCCTTTCACGAGAGGGAGTATTCCCTGGTGATAATCAAAATCGAATAGTTGTTGTAACTAGTGTGAATTAAACAGATTTTCTAATTAAACAAATAAATAGACCAAAGTATTGAATAAAGAGTGTTTTAAATAAAATAATGTCTTTTTTGGGAAAAAAGAGATAGTAGGTACATAACTCATGAAAACATATTAAGTAAAAACTTCATTAATGATGAATGAATTAAATTAATATATATCATAATTCACAAAGGTTAGCTAGAAATATAAATAAATATTAAAGAAAAGACAAAAATTAAGGCACACTAGTGTTAAATACATCTAATTGAACTATGTAGTTTAAGTAACATAACATAAAGTATTATTATTATTTAACATGCATAACAATTAGAATAATTTAATTTAAAAATTTGAAATAATAAACATTGGAGAGTTATTCAATTAAATGTAATATGTGAAACATTACACAATCAGAACAAGTCAAATAATAGTTAATAATTTCACTTTTTACTGTGGGAAAATATTGAGAAAAAATAAAAAAAAAATTAAAGAACTGGTTTTTATGGCATTTGAATTTATGGTGCACATAACCCTAAATATCATGTACGCATGGAATTAAACTTGCAACCAATAAACTCAAAATATGATTTTAAATCCCTAGATATCAAATATTGCAAAGTATTTAAAATCATTTAATATATTCAAGGATAATGCATAATCAAGTTAAGCCACCATTATGGAACAATGCACCAACACATAAGATTGAAATTACAATAGAATACAATGGAAGAAAAAAATGAATTATATTATTATTAACAAAACCACGATGTCACAATGAAGGAGACCATTTGTAGCATATACAAGATGGTTTTAATAGTTAAAGTCTTCTTCCTCAGAGCTACCATCCTCCAACCTGCCAAAAAACTCCTGAAATAAACTCTTACATTCTCTTTTATATCTTTGGGAATTCGTTTCCTTTTTAGTTCTCGTAACGTCCCAAATTAAATTACATTAATAATAATTATTTTTACTAAATGTAATACATATTCCATTATTTAAATGACTTTCGGCTCAAATCATCCACCTTAAAAATCGTTTAAATAATATCTCTCGCATTAAAAAAATATATATAAATTAATTCTCAAATATAAAACATTATAATAAATGAAAGTAAACCATAAAATTACATTTCATAATGTTCTCCTCATTATCTCACGAATATTATTAATGAAATTAATTTTTTATCTTAAGTGAGACTCAGTAAATTGTTTCCCACTATATAAAACATTGGGTCGTAATTATGTATTTAATGTGAACATACTTTCTAGAAATGCAAGATAGAATCCAAAATATTAAATTTAATATAGTTTTCCTTTTTAAATGTTGAATGTTTTGCTCCTCCCATGCTAAATTGATGTTGTACAATTTCTTCACCCAGCCATTGAAAATAACAATTCTGGGTTTAAATAAAAGATATATGAAACTTATATATATCGAAAATTTTAATTATAAATTTCAAATTTCTACTCTAACATAGATTTCAAATAAGTTTCTAAACAACTTAAACAATATAATATTGTATAGAATATCGTTGAAGTTTTGTGATCGAATGATTGTCGGCTGTGGAATGGCCCAATAGTTAACCTCATCGGCAGGCTCGATGGCTTGGCATGCTATGTCCATCATATTCAATGGTTTGTTTATGAGTCGAAGTCATAATTTTGAGGAGGGCATATTTAACCTCTCAAGTTCATTTTTCAAATTTATGTGCAGTGGAGTAGTTATAGTGGGTGGTTGATTTTACAAATGAACCCAACAATAAGGATTAATTCTAATTTTGGTACTGGTCATCGAAGCCCAATGAAGTATAAACCATCAGATCTAAATTTGGTCAATGACCATTACTTTTCATTGGACCCGATGATATTATAACACCAAACATAAGTCGTAAGTCACATTGGGTAATTCGAATGGTCTAAATCATCAAACATTCATTCACCTTCAATATTATTAAAAAGCACAAACTTTTATAAGGGTATTTTCAAAATTCGTTGGAGAAATTATGTTGCCACTAATATTTGTTCTATTATTTTATTTTTGTTAAGCTTGGGAGGGCCATTCCATTTTCTATTATAAAATAAGCAAGTTTACACCACATAGATTAACCAGGTGGCCTCAACTTGCCCCGAAGGGAAACCAAGTTTGTTGGTCACTAGTCGGCGTTGTAAGCCATCCAAAAACAATATTGTCTTAATCTTTCCAGCCAAGTCAGATATGTATCTATCTCATGTCCATACACTACATAACTGTAAAAACTGATAATTGCAACATATAAATTAAACGCTGACCGCATAAGACGAGATTATGCATGGGTAAGAGTCTAATTCTTCTGATCCTCTGAGGCAGATGCAATGGGTACTGGATCCTTGGCAGATGCTCCTGGCATATCATACAGCTCCATTATGCAAGGGATATGGTGGTCGATTCTGTCCAGCCTAATATCCTATTTATGTAGCTCGAAGAGGATTTTCTCCATATCCTTCTTATAGTTCATCATTCCCTGTAGTGTCACCGCCATACCCATGGAGATCTTCTCCATCGCCTTGCCTAATAAGCTCTTCGTTAACCAGTACAAGTATAGGGTTTGCTTGAACTGTGTGATTATTCCATGAGTGTTACCCGGATCCGGGACTAGGGTCCTCTAGTTATCCATTTCTTCCTCTGTCTCGTTTCCTTGTTTTACCTCCCCTTCCCATTCTTCCAACAATTTTTTGATTCCAGCATTTGTCCCTTCTTAGTAAGCCTTCGTTGCTTTGGTGATGAGATTTTTTACTGAATTTCGACCATTACATGGTTCTAGAATCTCTAGTGCTTTCTTTGCGAGCCACAGGCATGGCTGCCCCCCAAGCCCCCTACCAACTACTTCCCCCAACCCTTCCTATGAGCATCTAACCCTCATGCATTTCCTCGCCAAAATCAAGCTCCCCCTGACCTTGTTTACAGTGTGCGGAGCTTCACAACCCCACAACAAGCAATTGCTCCCCAGTGGTCATGGGTTTTACCCATTTGATAGAAGGTATGGACACAAAACCAGGCAATGGAAACAAATTGCCTTCCCCATTGCCACCAGCAATTTTCTATCCCCCAAATTCTCTTACTAGTTACCCTCCTTTCACCCCGACAAAACCCCAACCAGAACATAATTACAATGTTGAAGTGGAGTCGAATTACATACCCGAAGTCCATAGGCGTTCGTTGTCCGCCTTGGTTCTTCACATTCCGGCATCCTCCCATTGCATTGTAACGCCACCCTTCTCCACTAGCTTACTTTCTAAAACTACACGTCGAGTTACCTATCCTGCCAATATACCCTGCCTTACCTCCAGTCCTGCCACCTTGCCCACCTCCCCAACATACATTCATTTCAAGGGGTCACCGCACCCTCTGCCTTGAGCATGTGGGCGATGGCAATATTAAAATACCAGGTACCATTCATGACTGCACCCAGGTTGTTCCAACTGTCGTCCCACATCCCGATCGGGATAGTATTTGTTCTATTATTTATGTCAATGACATTTTAATGATAAGTGTATCTTCATGTGGTAAATACCATCGAGTTCTTTTATTAATCGTTGAGTGGAGTGAATAAGAAGTGAGGTAAGAGGATATGTTAGGTAGGTTTAATGATTTTAAATATTTTTCAAATTTTTAATTATTTAATTAACTGTTTTTATTATTTAATTAATGATTTTCTTGTATATTTTATTTTTTATTAATAGGTTAAAATTTGTGTTTTGGTTATTTAATTTAATTATTAGTTAATTTGATTTGATCTTTTTATTTTTTATTGTCAGGCCAGGTAGTAACTCCAATAGGCAGTAAAACTGATTCGATTCATTTCATTAGGTATGTTATTGTTATATACAAAAGGGTGTGATTGCTCAGTTCATCTACTGATGACTGCTCACATTCCTAATTTAACTATTTACATAAATTCACCCAATCGTGAGGATTAGGTGTCAACATTCCCCCCCTTAATCTGAAGGGATGTTGGTGAGTCCAAGCATCGTTCTGAATCTTTCAAGCTTTTCTCTTCCAAGTGCTTTGGTGAAGATGTTTGCAATTTGCTCATTTGTGTAACAATGATGGAGATGGATTGTTTGGCCTCAACGATGTCATATCAGATGATATTTAGTATTGATGTGCTTTGTTCGATCATGGAACTTTGGGTTCTTGGCCAACTTTATTGCAGATGTGTTTTCAATCATGAGTGGAGTTGATTGTACTTGTTTTACTTGCAAATCTTCAAGAATTTTCCTGAGCCACACAATTTCTTTTGTTGCTTCAGCTGGTGCCACGTATTCTGCTTCTGTTGTGGAATCTGCTGGAACTGATTGTTTGCGTGATCTCCAGGAGACAGGTCCTGATCCAAGACTCATAGCATATCTTGAAGTAGATACTCCAGTTTCTTTGTCTCCATCGAAGTCTGAATCAGAGTATCCGATCAAATTGAAGTCATCTACCTGTGTGCACTTGATTCCGTAGTATTGAGTTCCCTTCAGGTACTTTAGAACTCTTTTTGCAGCAGACCAATGTCCCTCACAAGGCTTTTGCATAAATGTGGAGAGGATTCCAACATAAAATGAAATGTCTGGTCTGGTAGTAGTAAGGAAGTTGGTTCAAAATCTATAGTCTGGAAGTTGGTTCAAAATCTATAGACAAGTTCAATTCAAAATCATAAGAAACATCCATATCAACAGGTGAATTATAGTCATCTACATCACCTCCATTTTGTCGGTTTGAATTTCTGGTTCCTATTTTTCCAATTTCATCAGGATGAACACTTTCAAGTGTCTTCATCAGCCACTTTGGGGGACCTTTCTGAGATGGTCTAGGCTACTCTGTTGATTGAGTTGGGACTGAATGAAGATTGAGTCTCCCAATTCTATCAATTCAATCACTTAAAGCATCATCCGTTGTTGGAGTTTCAATCGGGGGAGAGTGCTCTTCAGAAGAAGTTTCCACATGTTGATCTAGAATAGGAATCCCCCCTTCAATATGTGGAATCAGATTATCAAATTCTTGAAATGATTTCGTTTTTGCGAATCTATCCAAACGATCAAGTTGCTGCTCAACAACATTGTCAGATTTGGATGATTCAAGAAAAATTACATCTCTAGATACAACAAATATTTTATTTACTTCATCATAGAGGTGGTATGCTTTGGAGGTGTTTGAATACCCCAGGAAGATACACTTACGACTTCTAGCACCAAGTTTGTTTCTATGTACCTTTAGTATCAAAGTATAATAGGTGGAACCAAAGACCCTGAGATGTTTTACCAAAGGAACATGTCCATACCACAATTCATAAGGAGTCTTGTTTCTTATAGCATTAGATGGACATTTATTCTTTATATATGCATCACATAGAACAGCATCAGCCCAAAACATTATCTTTACATTTTTTAAGAAGAGCATGGATCGTACCATATTCAAGATTATTCTATTCATTCTTTCAGCTACACCATTCTATTGGGGATTATAAGGCACAATTGTTTGATGTTTGATCCCATGTTGGCAAAGATAGTTTTCGAATTCATTTGATGTATATTCTTTTCCATTATCAGTGTGAATAGACCCAATATGAGATTGTGCATCATTTTCAATCCATTTATGAAAATTCTTGAATGTTTGGAAAGCATCAGATTTGTTCTTCATTAAATAAACCCAACACATTCTGATGTAGTCATCAATAAGCATCATGATATATTTATTTCCATTTGTAGAAGAAACAGGCATTGGACCACATAAATCTGAATGAATGAGTTCAAGTTTCCTATGTGCTCTTGAACACGAATCATGAAAAGACTGTTTGCTATGCTTTCCTAGAATGCAAGCATCACATTGCTTAAGTTTTCTAGGAATTGTAGGCAAACCAGCAACAACATTTTTATTCAATAAGCCGAGACTGTCATAGTTCAAATGTCCAAATCTAGCATGCCATAATAAACTTGATGGAAGTGTACCTTCTTCATGATGAGAATTGTATGATAAATGTTGTGCATGAGCAGATGTTCCTTGCAGTTTGAGAATCCTTTCTTCTTCTATTCCCCTCATGACAAGTGAGTGATCAAATGCTTTTCTTACCTCAAGCTTGCCATCAAACATATGAATGGAGTTACCTTGCTGATGGATGTGGACCAAGAACAACAAGTTTCTCTTGAGCTATGGGAGATATAGAACATGATCCAGAAGAAAGTCTGGAAGACCAGGCAGTTTAAGCTTGATTGTGCCAAGCCATGATGGCTTGATTTTTGACTGATTTGCAAAGTATACTGCTCCATCAACATTGTTAGTGAAATTTTCAAAAAAATATTTTCTATGAGTCATGTGACAGGTTGCTACTGAATCAAGCAACCAATCATTTTTCCAGGAAGCAAGAGAAGCATTAAACAAATCTTCATTTACTCCAATGTTACATTGTGCCTCAACATAGTGAGCAGATTTAGGTGCTTTACCTTTATCTGTATCATCAGTTTTACCTTTCTGTTGGTTTATTTTCTGCTCAATTTTGTCCCATGGTAGCTTGCATGTAGATGCATCATGTGATCCATTTCTTTTGCAACGAATACAGTGTAAATCTGCCTTTTCTCCTTGAGAATGTCTGCCCCCCTGCCTCTGAAATATCTTCCTCTTCCTCTTCATCCACCTTTCCCTCTTGTAGAATCTTGAGCACGATGATTTTCTTTATGAGCAAGGCACACAGTCTCTTCAGAAGACTCAGGGGTTGTCTTCTTTCCAAAATCTTTCTCTCTTTCAACAAACTTTTTCATAAGAGAGTCAAAGGTTATATCTTTGAGATTTCCATTTTCTTGCAAAGACTCAAGATAATTGGAGTAAGTAGGATAAAGTTCCTTGAGAAAAGCAATAAGAGGGATATCCAGTTCAACCTTAGTGTATTTGATATCATGCATTATAGACTTTTCTTCAAATGCAAGAGCAAGAGGATCATTATTTTGTAGTTCAAGAGTGAAGAGCTTAATCATGAGTTGGACAACTTCAAGTGCAGAATGTGAGTCATAAAGTTCTTTCAGCTTTTGTAAAGCTTCAAAGGCAATTGAATATGATGAAATATGGCAACTCACCTCTTCATTTACAGATGCTGCGATTAATGCATAAGCTTTGCTGTTCTTGTTTTCCCAAATGACGAGCTCTTTGTCTAAGGTAGGCTGTACTGGGTCATTATCTCCTTCTCCGACACACACTCCTTTCCACAACTCATTGAAGATGAGGGTGTGTT